>BGPR01039553.1:0-14264 GCA_013235015.1 Araneus ventricosus
CATCGTGCAACCGCATTGCTGCGCCTGCGCCAAAATCTTCGTAAAAATTATTAAACAAGGAAATGAAAATAATTCAACGAATCAGAAACAATATAATTATCCAGGTCCAGGACATCGCGCCTGAATCATGGAGTGCATCGAGTTATCCCCGACGCTGTATGCCTGTTACCGCCACGGAATTTTCATTATTTTGTTTTATGCAGACGATGCGACATGATGTGATGTCTGCAAAAATCAGCCCCAGATAAGTCTCTTTCTTTTATATCGAATTTTCATTTTTTTTTACATTCTGTTTATTAGGATGGTTAATTATTGTAGTATGTTAATATTTGAAATTATCTAGCAGTTAGTAAATTAAGTATTATATCCGGAATATCAACGTAAGAATTATGATATTAAATTGAATTTTGGACTTAATTAAAAATAAAAATGAAAGAATAAATTATTTGTTTATAAAATGTCTTATGTGTAGGTGTAAAGGCAGCTACTGTGTTATTGAGATGTATTGGCCTATTGATGAGAAATAATTTTCTAAACCCATTTAAATCATTTGAAAGCATAAGTGTTGAAGGGGCAGATCATATCTGAAAATGTAAATCTTAAGTAATTGAAATATGTGTGACATGTGTTTAATAGAAGATTAATTTATTGGAGAATTATGTGTGTAAAACTTTCTTATAAATCTTTACCTTATATTAAGAAAATTAATAAAGGAGAAAACATATATGTGCTGGTGTATTTAAATTACATTTGGGTATTTTAGCTGATTGCTATTTGTTATTCGTTGCATGTTATTGTATGTTCTAGGATGTTTAATGTGGAAATGGATAAATGATAGGCATAAAATCATTTAATAAAATGTTTAAGTATAGGATAAACAAGAATAAATTAAGATTGTTGGTGGCCACTATTTGAAAAATTCTTTTATATGAGCTTAATATTAATGAGACAAACATAATGTTGAGGATGCAGTAAAATTAATTTTGAATGTAAATGAGGTATCGAAATAATATTCTCTTGTAAACACTAGGTCGACCCTAAATATATTATTATGCTTGTTACATTAAATCATATTTTTTTTTATTATGTTCCTTATTTTTATGTGTGTTAAGTCATTATTCATGTGAAGTAGTAATTCTGATTCTCAATCAATAAGATTAGGCTATGTGAATTGTGGTAGAGTTATTTTGATGAAAATAAATGTCACTAGTTTAAAGTAATTGGTCTCTGATTTTTCTTCGCTACCTTAATGCACTGATGGAGGTAACTATTTGGAATGAACCTGGGTTTATATTAAAAATATAACATCTGAATATATATTAAAACACAACGCAACTAACATCATTATAAATTTACATGGAGTTGAATTTGGAGATTATTTTAAGGATAAATTAAGAGCTAAAATTTAGTTGAGTTGCACTTTATGCCTGTTGCTAAGATGTTTCATTAAGCGGAAATTTTTAATTATTGATTTGTGAAATGTTTGATGTTTAATTGATTTAATGGTACGAGACTTTAGGATTGTTTGACATGTGTAGAGATTCATCTTGAAAATTATTAGCAGATAATTCGAGTGTCTGTTAAGCAACAAGTGTAATGTCATTTAAGATAACTAAATTACTAAAAGGTACAATTGGCAGATAATTTTAAGGTTTATTGTTTTGTATTAATTTATAAGTTCATAAATTATACTTCTAATATCAATATCATATAAAAGGATTAATAAATCTTTAAATTCAATACGACATATAATGTAGTCATAAAATCAATTATTAAAATGTTTAAGGATACGATAAATAAGAATAAATTAAGATTTTTGGTGGCCATTATTTAAAAAAAATTTCTTTTATATGAGCTTAATATTAATGAAATAAACTTAATGTTGAGGATGCAGTAAAATTAATTTAACTTTGAATGTGAATGAGATATCGAAATAAAATTCTCATATAAACACTGGGTCGACCCTAAATATATTATTATACTTGTTACATTAAATCATATTTTTTTTATTATGTTCCTTATTTTTATGTGTGTTATGTCATTATTCATGCGAAATGGCAATTCTGATTCTTAATCAACAAGATTAGGCTATGTGTATTGTGTTGTATAATATCAAAAAAAAAGATACATCCTGACTATACATTTATACTATACGATAGTAGTTGATTAATGTGGAGCGTTATTTTTAGACATACTTATAAGTTAACGCGAAATTATTACAACTGGTTTCATTTGTTTTGGCATTGATATACTATTCTAACTAATACTATCGTAGAAATGCAATAAAATCTTAATATAAATAAAATTCATTGTGGGTATGTATGTGTGTATGTTCCACATCTCCTACTAAACTAGTGCAGCAATTTCAACCAAACTTTGAACACTTATTATTTAAGAGAAGAGGAAGATTATTGTCAACTTTTTTAAGTTCGAAAGTTAATTAAACAGTCAGTTACTTATTAATTAACAGAAACCGTTTTTCCGTATTAACTTTGGAGCAAATTATCCCCCCAAAAATATTTTTATACCATCTTCAAAATTTTACCTTTTCAATGATACCAATTTTATATCTGTGAAATCCTTCCTTCAACTTTTATTAATTTTTCAAAATTTAATAAATTATTACAGCAGACGATTCTTAAATAAAGCAAATTTAATGACACTTCGTTGCTAGGCAACGGTGAGCAAATTTCTTTTTATTTCTGTAAATATTTTAAAAAGAATTGAAAGATCACTGTCAACTTTAAAACGTTCAAAAGTTAATTAAATTTTTAAAAATTAAGCAAGTTTTTGCGGTTTTTTTTGTGATATATTTCGAAAGCGTTATGTTACAATAACTATTTTTATACTATATTAAAGTTTAAAAAGTAACTTTTCAGTGACACAAATTTCATTTGCGTTCAAAATTGTTGCTCTCATTTCAATAATTAAAAAAAAATCAATTGTGTATAAAATTCACAATTTGTAGCAATGTATATTTTATTGTTAAAGAACAAGAATACGTATGAAGAGCTGTTGCTAGAACACATAAACAAAATTCTGGAAGAATACTAAAGAAAAGTTTAAAAGCAGACGATTCTTAATTTATATAAAGTAAAAACGTTTCAGACGATAAAAGAAATTTTGTATTATATTTTTCTACACAAAAATAGTTTTTTCATTAAAAATATTAGACATAAAAGTGTTTTAATCCCGAGCAACGCCGGGCATAACAGCTAGTATAAAATAAAAAATAAGTCCAGAAAATGCTACAAATGTTTTTAATTCGAGTCATTTGGTTCTTAACCTTTAAAAGGGCCATTTTTTACTTTCAAAAAATTCGAACTCGAGATTTTGATGAATCTCTACGTTTTAGACATCCCCCGAGTCAGAAAAAGACAATTTTGGAATTATGTCTATGTGTCTGTCTGTTTGTGAACACGACAACTCGAAAACTATTAAAGCTACAGGGATGAAATTTGGTATGTGATCTGTACGCATAATTAGTAGATTTCTGTCAAATTTTGGACAAAATCCGTCTACGAGAAATCTGCCAGTCTGTCCACTTTCATGTGAACAAGATAACTCGAAAACTTAAATAGCTAGACGGATAAAATTTGGTGCACAGTTTTATGAACAGGAATGTAGGTCCGTATCAAAGTTTGGGCCAAATCCGTCGAAGGGTCGACCTCTGTCAGTATGTATAATCGCATACTTGTGAACACGCGGCCTCGTGACCCTCGAAACACGTACTACTATTAATACCCTCCTTTCGACTTAGGCGCGTGCCAAAAGAAACTCGTGGATAATCATTGCATTCTGGGATACAGTAGGTTCGAATTTTTTATCCACGCGGAGAGCACGGGTTGCTATAATTGCCAAGCATTGATACGGGACGTTCAGGTGCTAAATAAATAAAACATGAAAAAACTTACTTTACTCTGATAAAAAAAAGTCAAAAAAGTTTTAGCAATTTTCTAAAATGATCACGTAGAATAATATAAAAAGATGTGAGGTTAATTCTTTTTAACACAGTCATACTTTAAAGCTGATTTTACTTTCTTACTTTTATCTTTTTCACATAATTATAAAATGGGGCGCAAGTCATTTTAAAATTATAATGACGCGGGGTTTTGGAAGAAAACGGGACAAACAGTAATACGGGACTGAGCAGTGAAATACGGTGAAAGTCCCGTATATACGGGATGTATGGCAACCCTAGTTAGAGGGAAGTATACGAGAGAGTTTAGGGGAGACGACTCCCGCTGGTTTTCTAGTGGTGTTATAGTAAAATGGCTTTGGGATTAAAATTTATTTAAGAAAAGAAATTCATTTAGCGTATTCGATGACATTATTTTTTTGGTAATTAATTTCGCTAATTAATAATTCATTATCAAGTCCAGACACTTCATTATGGTTTGAGGAAATTAACTGGAACATCTTGGTTTTTGTTTTGTCGAAAAATTTGGCGAGAACTTATGCCAACCTTAAAATATGCATTTAAAAATTGATGATTTTGGTGGTAAGTATACTTACCACGGCCTTATAAAGGGTTAAGCTAACCTAAGTCCTTAACATTATTGATAAAAACTTCTTTGCATAGACAGACGGTTAGTGGTGGGAAGAGGGAGGATATGCCAATAGGGTACGCGAAAATATTGTTAGGAACATGTAATTTCGCTTTCCCACAATGTTAGTCTTATGGTTGGCAAGAGACATTTATAGAGATTCTTACTACCTATCGGGAATGGAGGCCAACGACTTCTACCTTGGCGACCATTTTGGTGACTTGGCGACAAAATGAAGGGCCTCAAAATGCTGGAATTTTCTCGACATCTCTATTAGGGGTGGAGATAGAATTTACTAGATGATTCTATATGACGTCAAATCCTGTCAGTAAAGGTATAAAAACCCGGGAGTTGCTGAGATGAGAGAATCGTCATTGGAGTTCGAAGAGTCTGTTTGGAGACTTGTTCGTTTTGAGAGTTGGTCAGCTGTTTGACGTTGAGTCCGTGCTATTACTGCTATTGTTCGTGATTTGCTGTCTTCTGGTGTTGTTAATTTGTACAAGTGCTGTGTTTTCCTGTTACCTGTGTTTCGTGTTTTGCGGAATCTTCAGGAACAAAGCGTTGTTCTCCATTATCCTGCTTGTTGGACTCTTTTAACCGTACACACAGGATGATTTTCGTAACAATATAAAGATTATTCAAGGGAATAAAGGTTGGAAATCCTTGTTTTAATGTAATGATTTGAGATCATGATTACAGAAAACAAGTAAATGAGCAACCAGTTTGGCATTGAACGTACAGCCTTTATTTAACAATAAAATATCTGAAAACAACTGCATTAAGAGTGTAGTGTAAACGGCAGTATTATAAAAATAATAACAAAATTTAGTAATTTAATCGTTTTCTCACTTAGAAATACACCAAGAAGCTAGATGAACATAAAATCACACTTTAAACATGAAAACATCGAGATCTATTCTATGAATCCACGCCAATGGACATCGAGTTTTTTCATATAAATTTTACACTGCAATTCTCACAGTTACATGAAACATTGACTACATATGATGAAGCGTTCTTGCAATAACGAAAATCTTAATGCAGATATGGCAATCAATTAATTCTTTCGATCAATTGATGCAGAGGAAATAATAGATGCGGACACTTTTTGTTGGAGGAATGCATCATTCAAGCATGCAATCATGAATCTAATATGCACAAAGAACCAGGAATACAGATGTACATGCTATTCGTAGGAAAATCAAAATTTTAAATAAAATTAAGAATAACGGTACATTTATACACATCTGACATCAAAACTGTATTCATTCTTGCAAAAATAATTGGTGCTTCACTGTTCACAATTTGATGATGTGGTTAGGGATGGGAAAAACCTGCCGGTTTAAACCGAAAACCGGTTTTTTTGTTTCGGTTAACCGGTTTTCTTCGGTTATTTTTTGTCGCAGTTATAACTGGTTATTTATTTTAAATTCAATAACCTGGTAAAAAAAAACCCTGCAAAATCAGCTATTAAAAGATAGGCTCGATTTTAGGTTCGAGTTATGAAGTTCTGAATTTCATCCTCTTAGGCCAATCAACGGCCACCGCTTCCTCGAGGCCGACACTAAAATAGTCTAAAACAGTCGTAGTCAAGCTTTCATAACTCGATTAGTTTTGGTCGCAGAAGAGTGGAACATTTTGTGTAAAATTTTAGTGTGCCAAAAATATTTTAATAAATCTGATTAATAGCACCGGGGGAATGTATAAAAATTTAAACATAGTTATTTTTATTACTATAATAGACGCAAACAACACAAAATACGATTATTTACGTATGTACTCTTTAGTTTCTTTTTTTAAAATCTGTTTACAATACTTAATACAATTCTTAAAATTTTTCTACAATACTTATTTATTGTATTAATTACTCATTTATAATTATTACTTATTGTATTAATTACTTATTTATATTCATTACTTATTTATTGATATTATTTATTGTATGAATACTTACTTATTGTATATTATTATTAATAAAATTTTTTGTCTACAAACGTTGTTTCTTTGAAAAAAAACACCGATAACCGGTTATTTCAAAAATTGGGTATTTTGAGCGGTTTTAACCGCCCGGTTAAACCGGAGGTGAAAAAACCAGTATGACCGAAAACCGGTTGTTTTTGCAATAACCCCCATCCCTAAATGTGGTAATTGATTTTTCACGGCTCGAATGTTACAAAATTGAGCATTATGGAACATCCAAAGTTTTCTAATTTGAATCTAAGAGTACGACACCCATGCTTCTAGACTAGATCAGCTATGTTTGCAAACAGAAAAAAAAGCCGTACAGTTCTACTGAATAATCTTAAGCTTGATATAAAGATATAATGGGAAGAATGTAGTCTTGATTATTCAATCCTTTATAAAAATGAGGCATTTTTATTCAAATTCTTTTAGATTAAAATGCAGGGTGTTTTAAAACTCTTGGTACAAACTTGAATCTTTTCCGGCAAAAGAGGACACCAACTTTAAAATTTTCTAAAAAAATCCGTTTCCACTTTGAAACCCGGAAAATTGCAGGAAAAGGCAGCTGATAGTTCTCCTTTTAGAATGTAGATGGCAGCACAATGAAATTTCAGTTTCATTTCGGAAAAATTATAGATTTAAAATGCCCAAATTTCTTAACTGAGAGATAGGAATATTTTTGAGTTCTTGATCTTTACAATTGTAGCAAATTAACTCGACAATTTTCTGACAATATTTTTGAAATTTTAATTTATGATTTTGTGTAGGATTTAACATTATTTTTTGAGCGTATCAAGATGGCTGTGTCTAAAGGGGTTCCTCATATGAGGGAAGTGTCCCCAAAGAGGGACAACGACCCCTCCTCAAAAAAGATAGTTTTTTTGTAAATTCTATGTTTAAACAATAAACTAAGCCCATTCATGATGTTTTATCATCATATTTAAAAAAAATTAATGCCTTTCGTCGGAAAGGGTTAAGAGGTGTTTAATTTAGTTTAGTTTAGTTTAGTGTACTTATATTAACGTCTCGTTTTGAAGTCACGTGAGGGCTATTTTGGGACGGACCTCGTAATTTCTAACGCGGTCAGATGACGAGGACGACACCTGAGTTGGCACCCCTTCCAAACTTCTACACCATACCGACGGGAGGACATTTGACCCCTATGTATGATTTAGTATGCAACAGGCCCAATAAACGACGGGTCTTCAATGGAATCTGGTTTCGAACCTGAAAGCCCCCGGCCCCAAAGCCGAGACCTCACCAATAGACCAACGCTGTCCCCAACTTTAAGAAATGATAGTATACACCTCGATAATCTCTCGCCCTCAATATTTTACTGCTTGAGTTTCGATCATGTATTGATGTGTATAAATCGTCTTATAGATGTGTTCTATCACATCTTCAAGTTTGTAACAAGAGTTTTGAGACATACTGTATATCAGGCCTTCTTTAAGAGTTAGATTCTTAAATTAGATTTGAAATAAGGATTTCAGATATTTAAGGATGACAAAAATATTCATTTAGGCACGTTATGGCAACTTTTACAGTTTAAAAATCATTACACATTAAATATTACTTTTTAAATCTGAATTTTCGTGGAGGAAGGATGGAAATCAGCTGACATCTAGAATTGGTTTAAAAACTTACAGCTTAAAATAATTGAAGTGGTTAAAGTTATGAGTACATTTGAAATGGATTTCAAACTTCTAAATTCAGTATTAGTAATGGAAGCATTTTCTAGGTTTTATCGATTTAGTGTTGACAGATTTGTAAAATCTACTGAAACAGATTTTCAACGCACACAAGTTGAAAATTATCTTAATTTATTTTAAAAAATAAAATGCATAAATTAATTTGAAGTTGGATTATTAAGATCTTTTACAACACTGAATATGATAATTTTCAGGATTAAATTTATATTTTAAATTCTTAAAGAAATACCTTTAATTTAATTTCTACTACAACAATTTTAATATTTTAAAGTTTAAAAATGGAAGATGATTGGAACTGATGTTTTTAATCCTGGCAGTGAAATTAAATAATCATTATTTCGAAACAAAAGGTATATCTAAGGTTCACCATTTTGAAATAAAATTTTTTAAAAATATATTGACAATGGTCCTGACATTTGACTTTACAGCCGTATAGATGAAAAATCAAGAATAATAGTTTATTCACTCATTCTATTAAAACCTTATACGTACTTGTTAATCCTATATCTACTAAAACGAATTGAAAATCATATTGAATGAAATACAGTCTTTAACAATTAATCAGGACATACATTCTTCTTCAATGGTTTTTAATTCATTCTCCATTTTATGGACGAGTTTTCTGGTTTGTTTACTTACATTAAAAACCTTGACTTTATCTGCTTGTTTGTTGAACTTCCGATTTGAAGATCCATTGATTTGGAATTACATCGGAAATACGTATTTCAGGCATGTAAACAAAGCAGAAAACTTGTCCATAGGCGGACTGCATTACTCATGGACACAACTGTTCGGCGTTATGTGAGAGTGACGTCATGGGACAAGAGGATCACGTGCTTAATTTCAAAAAGATGGCAGAACGAAGATTTGTGCGATGGATACCATGACAGGTTATTTTTGGTGACAGATTATCGTCGTGCTTTTTGTCAAAACAAGCTATGTTCGCACGAAATATGCCCGGGCAAATCCAAAGTCTTAGGATCGAACATTGATATCCCTACATGCTGTGTGATTAGTTGACAGAATGACGTACATCACGATATAGATAGACTAGATATGGTTGTCATAAATCTATATACAAATACACTTAAAATTGTTCCTAATGAATACAATCAGTCTATTTGCGTCTGGAGTATTTTAAATGAGACCGAAAGTTGGTAAGTTATATGCTGCATTCATGTTTGTCATTATGAAACTGAAATACTTTAATGATTGGGACATTGGCAATGTGTTGTCTTGGAGAACAAAACAGATATAGCGGTGTTTCTGAACCTTCCAGTATTTGCGACCCAATATTCAATCGTACAATAGCAATGTATTCAAAAAAAAATTTATTTTTGATATTTTTATGCTAAAGCTACACTACGATCTAATTACGAATCCTACATAGTAGGAAATGAGGTCGTTTCTCATTGGCTCTCAGCGTCACGTGATTTGGCTTGCCTCTTAATGATGTCATAGCATCACACTTAGGCGGAATTTTAATTATTATTTTGTCTTCTGCTATCCCATCACAGAGAAATCAAAACTATACCTTCTAATTATGATTATTTGGATGTTTTTCAAGAGAATGATGAATACATTTTTAGAATAAAACTAGTAAAGGAGGAACCTTCAGCATTCCTAAGTATTGTTTAGTTTCACGACTTCATTTAGAATCAAGCCAAGTCACGTGATGCTGAGAGCCTATGAGAAGCGACCTCATTCTCTACTATGTAGGATTTGTAAATATGCCACCATATCCGACAATCTCGCGAGAAGTCCGTCGAGAGGAATCACTAATAATTATTAAACTTGTTTCTATTTTAGAATTTGTAAGTTAATTATTAAATACATTGTGCAATACTGATCAATCCTATTTATAAATGTATTATATCAGTGTAAATGTGTATTTTATTTTTATTATGTCATGACGTATTTTATCTTACTTTCCTTTCAGTAAAATAATAAATTTTTTATTAATATTTCCTTTTCGATATTCTCGTGCCCCCCCTATTCGTGTTATCACGCGGGGGGTTCCCCCAACAGGTTGAGAATTTATGATGATATAATGAAATAAAATTATCTTTGAAGATTATGTTTGGATTTGACAATGTCAAAAGTAGCATTCATTAGAATAACATAAAGATCGATATAAATTAT
This sequence comes from Araneus ventricosus, assembly GCA_013235015.1. NCBI lineage: Eukaryota > Metazoa > Arthropoda > Arachnida > Araneae > Araneidae > Araneus > Araneus ventricosus. The sequence continues at coordinate 10,364 of BGPR01039553.1, forward strand.
AAATATAGTTATCAAAATAGTAAAAAAAATCGTGAGTCACTAAAGTTGAAACTTAAACAATTAAAATAGACTTTTTAAACTTTATCCACTAAGAAAATATATATCAATAAGGTTAGGAGCCCAAAACAAAATTCTTTATCCTGTTTCTACACAAATTGTTTCTCGCTCTATTTTGCCTATTTAAAGATAAAGCAGAATTTTCTATTTTTGTGATTAACTTGTATCTACACTTTATTCGTATATAAATCCTTACTATTTGAACAAAAATATTTGCACAGAGTTAGTGATATTTTCAGATCAATATTTAATTAATCTTGAATTTTTGTATTTAGCGTTGACCCTAAGAGCTTGAGACATTATGATTGAATATTAAATTCTGAAATAAACAATGATTCCTGATTTTAAAAAATACGCGAAGAGAACAAAGATTTATTTCTATTAATTTTTAGTATTCTACATCAGAAAAAGTAATAAATGTTTTTATAGCTCTTATTTTTAAAACCGAAAGAAAGTGAATTAAATTGAGTACAAGCGATGAATCTTAAAGTATAAAAGATATTTTAAAAACATTCTTTTCAAAGCCTTTATTTTGAAAGCTTTAATAATGGATATCAGTGATTTTCAAAGTCAAATATTTGTATTCATTATTAAATTCTGATTTTCAGTAAAATGATTTTATTTTTATTGAGGATTAAATATAAAAATAAGCGCTGTTTTCATTATAAAATTGATTTATTGAAGATTAGATTGACAGCGAACTTTTAATATAAAGTAAACTCTTAAGCTACTTTAAAAGGTTATTGATTCCATGGTAATATAAAAGAGAAGATAAAATATGACAAATGAATTTTGAAACTTAATTTTGAATAAAATTTGAAACAGTCTTTAAAAAATATAAAATATCTTAAGATCGATATATTTAATAAAGCCATTTGATAAAATAGACAGTTAATGGATTTCTTTTATATAATAAAGAGACATCCAGTTTTAAAGAACAGATGTTTGACTGAATATTCTCGAATAATTAAAAGCTGTCAATTCAAGTAAATATCGTTTGGTATTATTTTTAAAGCTTTATTTAATAACCATGATATTCTAATCTCATTTTTCTTTTTTCACTATGCTTGTTATTGCGAATCATATTCTATCAGAAAAAAAGAATAATGATACTGGATATTTGCTTATGGAGTGGAATAAAGAACATTTTCCAACTGAAAATCGAATTTACATTAAAATTTAATGAAAACAACTGCTGGCATTTTAATGTATGTTACGTTCAAATAATTTAGGATAATCAGTATTAAGTCAATCATATATAATATGAATTCTTTGCAACATAGAATTTGTAGAATTATACAAATTTTCCCGAGAGTGTTTTTTTTCATGTATTTGATAAATAAATTGAGTATATTATTAAAACAGATACTTTTTTATGTGTTCGAGGATGTCATTTTATTAATACAGATATTTTCTAAAATAAATTGGAGGAGTTATCTATGCTCTGAAGATAAACTTCTAGTAATTTTTTAAAAATAATAAGTTCTGTTAATATTAAACTAAATAAATTAAATTTGGCACAGATGATTTCAATATGATAATCGACATCATTTTTTATTTTAAAATGAACTATGAGAATGAAGTGTTGATGTGGATTCAAATTTTGATGCAATTACAATAACTGAACAGAAATAAAGAGTTCTATTAAGTGTAAAAACGATTTCTTGTAAAATTTATAGAATTTAGAGAATGTATCTTAAAAGTGTCTTGTTGTTATAAATATCTAGATTTTATTAGGAATACAGCAATCTGAGAAAAATTCACCACAGAAGTTATGAATTCTGTTATCAAAAAAATTGCCTTACCCTTCAAAATATACCAAGCAACAACAAAGAAAAAGAACAGATTCAAACAACTCAACTCTATTCTAATTTCGCATTTCAATATTTGGCACCATGCCAAGCTGCATCTTCTTCATTTGGCTGAAATATACAGGCAAATAATTTGTTGTTTTAATATAAACCTTCAATAAATTTAGATATTTATCTAAAACAAAGTTAAATATTTGAATTATTTTGAACAGTGTAAAAACGAAATTATTCGTTTATAGTTAATATAGACAGGGATGCGATAAAAAAATTGACTACACAATTTCATGTAATTCAAGATATCAAAGCACTTATTTACCAGATAATGGAGAAAAACGTTGTTTTCTCCGGAAGTAAAATCATACGAATGTACATTCTGAACAGTATTCTATATTAAGATTTTCAATATACCATTCAGTTAAGTTAAAGATACGTTTTATGAATGAAGTATAGGAAAGTTATTGCAAAACCTTAATACATATTACACATGAAAATCACCCTTCGACACAATCAGTATGTCTTTCTGCGATTATATATGCACGGATAATGACAACAAAAATATACAATTTAAGCTCCTTTCACATTCAGCATGATACAAAACTGTGACATCATTAACATACCAGTTATTTAACTGAAAGACAAAGGGGGTAGAACAAACTGACAAGATTGAGTGAACCAAATGAATCTCCAGAGATATGAACGGGGTGTGTTGAGGCAACATGAAGCAAATGTTACAACGTCGGTGTTGGTGATGATGATCTCCATTGGTAAAGCATCTTCACGCAGGGGACCAATCCATGACGAGCTTGAAATCACAAATGCCCTATCAAAGGCCAGTTGACGAAGCAGATGGAACAGGTGGTCCTTGGCCTCACAGTCATCTCATACTGATGCATTTGATGGGCGAGGATTTGGCCATCGTGGAATTGTCCACTGTCAAGCCGGACAGGGACTCTTGAAGGGTGTACCACTGGGCAACAGGTTTCCGAGGGTTGTCCAGCATTTCGATCCAGTGGTCACGACCAAGTCCAATACAGCTGCTGCCGATGGCAAAAACGCCCATCACTTCGTTGGCGCCGACCCTGGAAATGAAAGATATTTTAGATACAGTGACCTCTCATTTGTACGCGCTCTCTTTTATGCGCGTTTTTTCGCGGTCCCTGCCAGGGATATGGGAAAACATTGATACAGTGACCTCTCATTTGTACCCGCTCTCTTTTATGCGCGTTTTTTTCGCGGTCCTGGCCAGGGATATGGGAAAACATTGATACAGTGACCTCTCACTTGTACGCGCTCTCTTTTATGCGCGTTTTTTTCGCGGTCCCAGCCAGGGATATAAGAAAACAATGATAACTCTTATTCATTTATGCGCCGCACTAAAAAAGTACCTCTCACTTATGCGAGCCGCTAAAATTTTCTTTGTTCTAAAAGTTTTTTTTCTTCAGCAGAACAAAACTCCTTTTTGCTCTGCTTCTGGAATGCATTCCCTCGACCTTTCTCTATTGTTCAGATTCCAGGAACACATTCCTCTAACTTATGCACAGGGGTGTACGTGGGGGTTCTTGTGATTGACGTCAGTAAAAGTCGCATTTATACAGTAGCCAATTAGTTAATTATTAATTAATTTTTTTTCAGCAGGACAAAAACTCTGTTTCTAGGAATGCATTCCCTCGCCCTTTATCTATTGTTCAGATTCCAGGAACACATTCCTCTAACTTATGCACAGGGAAGTACGTGGGGGTTCTTGTGATTGATGTCAGTAAAAGTCGCATTTATACAGTAGCCAGTTAATGAGGTTATTGCTGTACGCACCAAGTGACATTGTTCGCTAACGAAAGAATCATCTTTGGAGTTTTGGTTAGATGGTTACGTTTTAAAATGGCGAAAAAAAAACCCGAAATTGTCGCTTTCGTTTAAAATGGATATTACTAAAAAATTCGAAGAAAATCCTTGCACCTCGGAAAAAGCCTAAGCTGAGCATTTTAATGTACCAGAATCGACAATAAGAGAGATTTTAAAAAAATCGGGAGCATTTC
>BGPR01039554.1:0-11577 GCA_013235015.1 Araneus ventricosus
AAATTAAATATTTTTAGCGAATTTTTAAACAAGGGTCTGAAAAAAAAAGTGAATAGTAACATACACTCTGTCCCAAAGGTTTATAGAATCTTGTATTTTGCGTATATTTTTTGTTGTATATGATATATTTCGATTTAACTTACTGTATGTGTAACGTACTGTTATGCTTATTAAATTGAGAAAACAGCAGTTTTACCCCGTATATTTAATGCAAATTTTTAAATCGTAGAATAAACAGAAATAACCTGTCCCAAAAGTTTATAGACAAATGCAGTTTTATGCAAATATGGTATCGGTAATCATGACGTCAATCTGGAGCCTAATAAATATGCTGTAAGAAAAGGAAAGCGTTCATTTGTCCTGCGTTTCAAGATGCCTAAAGCGTAGCAGCTCTCTAATGAAGAAGTGAGTAAAATTCTGCATTTGAAATTGTTCTGTAAGACTGTTAAAGAAATATTGAAACTTTTATATCGTTCTAAAAGTATGATTTATCGTGTATTAACTTGTAAGACGCCATATGAGCCAAAACCTCGTTCGGGAAGACCACGTGTGACGGATATTCACAGTGATAGACGGATACAGAGAATGTTTCTCAAGTCAGAAAATGTCGGTTCGCGAAATTACTGGGACTTCCCAATTGCAAATCTCCAAGAACACTGTTCATAGATGAATTATACAATCTGGTTACAAGATCCACGCAAAAATGGCTCGCCGATTACCACTTTCAAAGCTTCACATTAGTAAGAGATTACAATGGGCTCGTAATCATATGTCATATGGCGATAAATGGATGACTGTCCTTTTCATTGATGAAAAAAATGGAACCTCGATGGACCTGACTGGAATATAAAATATTGGCATGATTTACGAAAAGAGCCCAGCCGCTTTTTCAGTAGGCAAAGTGGTGGTGGATCTGTTATGGTGTATGTGGCTTTCAGTTTCAACTGTCAAGTGGGTTTGGCCTTTTTAAATGGCCGACAGAATTCTCCTAAATACATAGAAACACTAGAAAATCATCTTATGCCATTTGCAGAAAACATAGGGGGACGAAATTGGTAATATCAGCAAGATGATGCTCCCATCCATACCTCCAATGCTACGAAAAATGATTTAAACTCGAAAAATGTTACTGTTCTTGAGTGGCCACCGATGAGCCCTGATCTAAACCCAATTGAAAATGTGTGGGGTATTATGTCTCGGAAGGTATATGAGAATGGAGGGCAATTTTATTCGGTGAATGCCTTGAAGATATCCATTGAAAGTTCATGGTACAACTTGGAACCAGAGATATTACAAACCTTAATTATGTCGATGGAAAAACGTGTATACGATACGATGTCTTACTGAAAAATGGAAAGACTCTAAATTATTAAGAGCATTCTATTGAGCACCTTTTGTTGAAATGTCATATATTCTATAAACTTTTGGGACACTTGATATTTCCATTTTGTTATATAATTGAAATACAAATTGTTATTTTTTATAAATATTTCGTTGAATGCAAGTCGCATATGGTTTGAATAAACATATTTGTAATTGGTGTTTGTATGCCTTTCCGTTTTGCTAAAACATATATTTTACTAGAGTCTATAAACTTTTGGGACATAGTGTATAGGGTATTTAAGGAGTTTTAGTGAAAAAATTGAAATAATATTTTTTTGTAATAACTGATTTCCGATAAACTTTGTAATTGTTATTTGAATATTTTTAATGATTGAAAACAAACAACTTCCTGTTTAAAAGTTTAAATAGGGTTAGTTTACTAGCGTTAATTGATTTCTGCAATTTTCATCACTAAATTTTAAATTGGAGATTTTATTACTGTTACACAGGTCTGCAAAAAATACTTTTTGAAAATTGTTTAGTTATGATAACTGATTTTTTATTATTTTTAGCTCTGATTTCAAAATTGAAATATAAGCATGAAATTTTAAACGAATATATATACCCATTGACGCAACTGGCTATTCAACTAGTAGATTTCGAAATTGGCCATTCAACTAAAATTTCGAAAATTTGAGAGGGTCATCACTAAACCCCTCCCCTTGTAGTACAGCAGGTTGTTTCCTCCCGCCGTATATCCTTAATAATATAATAAATGCGAAAGTGTGTCTGTCTGTCTGTCTGTCTGTCTGTCTGTTTGTTAAGCTTTCACGACCAAACCACAAAACTGATTTGGATGAAAATTGGCAGAGTTGTAGCTTGAAACCCAAGAACGGACATAGGCTAGGTGAAATCACGTTAAATTAATTATTTTTGACTACAGTTAGTTTTAATAGTTAACAAAGAAAGCCCATTGACTCCGCGATTCGCGATGAAGATTTTTATTTTTCAATCTACGGTCACGTGATCCTTCAGGAATGCGAAAACATGTGAAATAAATTATTTTTTAAATCAACTATCACGTAATCCTTTTATCCGCTGTAACTTCGGAACAAAGTGTCCGATACAAATTATTTTTATACCGTCTTAAAGATAAAAATTTTACCTTTTCAATGATATTAATTTTATTTCTGTGACATGTTTCATTCAATTTTTATTAATTTTTTAAATTTTACGTGCAGACGATTTTGAAATAACGCAAATTTATACCTACTTCGCTGCCAGGAAATGGTTAGACTTTCAACTAATTTATCTTTATTTCTGAAAATTTTGCTTATGTTTATAAATATTTATAAAACAAGGCAGAAATTACATGTATCTGTCTGTCTGTTGATCGATAGGTCGGTCACAAGAACTCCTCCTAAACGGTGAACGTTAGCGACATGAAATTTACACACAAGGTGCTATTTTCAACTTTCAGAGTTAATTAGTTCTTAAGACATTTAATTAAATAACGAAGATTAGCCGCTTTTAAGCCTATTGCTTAGACGTTTTTTGCCAATAACTTCTGAAATCTTTATTAGACAACAATTATTTTTATGCCATTTTAAAGACCAGAACATGATCTTTTTAATGCTATTAATTACATTGCGATGAAATGTTTTCTCTGATTGTAATTAAGGTTTAAAAATATTTTTGTAACGTAATTTCTAACAAGTCTTTTTATTCTTATAGAAATAAATTCAAGCCAAATTACTGTTTCGCGCGCGGGCTTTTGCCAGTGTTAAAGTTAATATAAGAAAATATTGCTTTCTTTGACCATTAACAACAAAGGAGACTTTACACTTCCGGTTTCCTGTTGTCGTAGCATTTGCAGCTTTTAATGCGGTTACACAGTGATCCAATAACGTTAGTGAATTATTCTCTCGATGCTTTGTGTAACTTTCACAGTGAGGTATTACAGAATATCCATCTGTAGATACGGTAATGGGCATTAACAAGGAACATCATATACTGTAGAGCTCTTCAACATCTTAGAATTGTCAGGGCACCTTCCGACAAGCCGAGATTGAATGCCGGTGTGCCAGTACTACTAATACGCAACCTCGATATACCGAGACTGCGCAATGGCACACGGTCGCAAATTACACACCAAGATCCAAACGTCATGAAAGCTACTGTTATGACTGATATAGGGAGAAGAGAGAGTATTTTAATTCCACGCCTTCCGATAATGCCGAAGGATTTATCATCTCAGTTCAGAAGGCAACAAATCCCTTTAAAAATGTCATTTGCCAGGCTCCGGACCAGATACTGAAAGTGGTAGGCGTACATTTGGAAAAACCATATTTTTCGCATGGGCAACTATACATGGCGTGTTCACGTGTGTCCAGCCCACACAACCTCTACATCCGTGCAAATAATGTGGTATACAAAAGTATATTAGAATAGATAAACAATTTACATAACTATATCAGCATACATGTACAGTACACTCCTGTCAGCCGTCCAATTATGTATTATCTCCTTCAGAACTTTTACTTTCCCCTTTCAAAATGCAACAAAACATTTACATTCGTGAATTTAAAAAAAAAGAATAATTCAAATTCTTCGAGCACGAAGTCGCGGGTAACAGCTAGTCCTTAATAATATAATAAATGCGAAAGTCTGTCTGTCTGTCTGTCTGTCTGTTTGTTAAGCTTTCACGACCAAACTACCAAACCGATTTGGATGAAAATTGGCAGAGTTGTAGCTTCAAACCCAAGAACGGACATAGCCTAGGTGAAATCACGTTAAATTAATTATTTTTGACTACAGATTAAAAATAGTTAACAAAGAAAGCCCATTGACTCCGCGATTCGCGATGAAGATTTTTATTTTTCAATAAACTGTCACGTGATACTTCAGGAATGCGAAAACACGTGGAATAAATTATTTTTAAAATCAACTATCACGTAACCCTTTTTTCCGCTGTAACTTCGGACCAAATTGTCCGATACAAATTATATTTATACCATCTTAAAGATAAAGATTTTACCTTTTCAATGATACCAATTGTATTTCTGTGACATTTTTCATTCAATTTTTATTAATTTTTTAAATTTTACGTGCAGACGATTTTGAAATAACGCAAATTTATAGCTACTCATTTGCTAGGAAATGGTTAGACTTTGAACCAATTTACCTTTATTTCTGAAAATTTTTCTTATATTTATAAGTATCCATAAAATAAGGCAGAATATACATGTATCTGTCTGTCTGTCGGTCGATCGGTCGGTCACAAGAACTCCTCCTAAACGGTGAACGGTAGCGACGTGAAATTTACACACGGCATTCTAGAGCATATTTTTAGGTCAAAGGTGTTATTTTCAACTTTCAGAGCTAATTAGTTCTTAAGATATTTAATTAAATAACGAACATTAGCCGCTTTTAAGCCTAATGCTTAGACGTTTTTTGCCAATAACTTCTGAAATCTTTATTAGACAACAATTATATTTATGCCATTTTAAAGACCAGAAAATGATCTTTTTAATGCTATTAATTCCATTGCGATGAAATGTTTTCTCCGATTGCTATAAAGGTTTAAAAATATTTTTAACGTAATTTCTAACAATACTTTTCATTCTTATAGAAATAAATTCAAGCCAAATTACTGTTTCGCGCGCGGGCTTTTGCCAGTGTTAAAATTAATATAAGAAAATATTGCTTTTTTTGACCATAAATAACAAAGGAGACTTTACACTTCCGGTTTCCTGTTGTGGTAGCATTTACAGCTTTTAATACGGTTACACAGTGATCCAATGACGTTAGTGAATTATTCTCTCGATGTTTTGTTTAATTTTCACAGTGAATATTACAGAATATTCTTCTGTAGATACGGTAATGGGCATTAACAAGGAGCATCATATTCTGTAGAGCTCTTCAAGATCTTGGAATTGTCAGGGGCACCTTCCGACAAGCCTAGAATGATAGTCGGTGTGCCAGTACTACTAATACGTAACCTCCATATACCGAGACTGCGCAATGACACACAGTGGCAGGCGTCCATTTGGAAAAACCATATTTTTCCCATGGGCAACTATATGTGGCCTGTTCACGTGTGTACAGCCCACACAACCTCTACATCCGTGCAAATAACGTGGTATACAAAAGTATATCATCATAGATAAACAATTTACATAACTATATCAGCATACATGTACAGTACACTCCTGTCAGTCGTCCAATTAAGTATTATCAACCGTCAGAACTTTTCCTTTCCCCTTTCAAAATGCAACAAAACATTTACATTCGTGAATTAAAAAAAAGAACAATTCAAATTCTTCGCGCACGAAGTCGCGGGTAACAGCTAGTATATATATATATAGATAAACGAATATTGAAATATATTTCTTTATATCACGTAAGGTTTTCTCACAAAACGATTTCATATTTTGGGGGAATAACTCAAATAAAAATATTTTGACTTTTTATTTTTGTTAGAACAATAATCTTTAGTATTATTCCAAATTAAAAGATTAAGTGAAATTTCACTTACCTAATTTTCAGTAGTTTGCAGCGCAGATAAAAGCAGAAACATCGTCTATAATAAAATATGTATATATAATCCATAATAAATGTTAAGAGGAACTCAGAGCACTACTTGGAAAAATATGAAGATTTATTTGCACGAGCACATCAAAGCACAAAACACAGAAAAATACAGCTAATAGAGAAGTGTTACAAGGAATGAATGTAAAGTTCGATGATGTTCAAACACAGGACGTGGTAGTGGTTTCGTCAGGATATCAGCAGACATTTCCTTGCTTTGGTAGTATTCTAACTCTATCATACCAGTTTCTCTAAGATGTCGTAAGTTATGAAACTTCAAATCTATATATTTCGTTCTTGAATGATGCTTGTACGATTGTGACAGCTTAATGCAAGACTGATTGTCTTCATAAATTGTAACTGGTAGAGATTGTGGTAAGTCCAGGTCTTTTGTCAGATTGATCAACCATATAACCTCTTGTGCAGTATTGGCTGCTGAAACATATTCAGCTTCTGTTGACGAGAGTGCTACACAGTTTTGACATTTTGAAATCCACTAGGACTATTTCCTAGCTTGAATAGATTTCCACTGGTTTATTTTCTGCTCGATTTGTCATTTTCCCAGTCCGCATCACAGAAAGCATTTAAGATTGGTTCTTTATCTTTGCTGATAATTAGCTTTAATTCAGCTGTAGTTTCCAAATATCTTATTATTCGCTTCACAACATTCCAATCTCTTTCTCTTGGTTTTTCATTCCTTCTGCTGAGGATGTTGACAGCTACTGAGATGTCAGGCTTCGGTACTGTTGCTACGTATAGTAATGCCCCTACTGCTTGTCTATACTGAGTATTATTTGGCTGTAGAACATCTTCTACTTGTTTCAGATAAGTTGGATCTATGGGAGTATTAGTTGGCTTAGCTTCTTTCAACAATTTTTCAACAATTGCTTCAATTTTGTATTTCTGATTTAGAGCAAAATTTCATTCTTTAGATCTTTCGATATTTATTCCTAAATAGTAAGTTACTTCGCCAAGATTTTTCAATTCATATTCTTCTTCTAGTTCATTTATAATTTTTCTTATATCTTCTTCTTTTCCAGCTATGAGCAAATCACCTACGTAGACAATTATGTACATTGAATTTCCGTTGTTTGCGAATTTAAATAGACATGGATCGGCTTTACTTTGTTCAAAACCGTATTGCATACGTGATTCTTCAATTTTAAGATGCCAAGCTCTTGCAGCTTGTTTTAAACCATAGATGGCCTTGTTTAGTTTGCAAATCTTCTGTTCTTGACCTGCTTCAATGTAACCTTCTGGTTGGGACATGTTGACTTCGTCTTCCAAATTTACATGTAAGAAAGCAGTTTTTATGTCAATATGCGTAACGTTTAGATTTTTGTACGCAGCTGCAGCTAAGAAAGCTCTTATTGTAGTATATGTGACTACAGGTGCAAAAGTTTCGTCATAGTTAGATCCGAATTTTTGTGAAAAACCTTTTGCGACTAGCTTGGCTTTATATCTTTCGATATTGCATTTTGAGTTATATTTGGCTTTGAATGTCTACACCCGATTACCTTTTTTCCTGATGGTGATGTCACTAATTTCCAGGTGTGATTCTTTTGTAGAGACATCATTTCTTCTTTTGATGCTTCCATCCATTTTTGCTTCTCTTAAGGATTTTCCAGCTTTAAGACATCATTCCAGCTTTTCAGTTCTTGGATTCTTCTGGAATTTGCATAAAATGTGAATCTTTCACGAAGTATTCCTTTCGTTTCACTTTTTGATCTTCTGGGTTGATTGTTTTCCTGTGAATTAATTTTCTTCGTCTTCACATGGGTTTACTTCTATTCTTTCATTGGATTCTTCTTCCTCCATTTTTTGGTTTTCTTCATGTTTCAGTTCTAATTTAACCAGCTGTTTCGTTTTTCTTCCTGTTTTTTAAGTTCTTTTCTAGCATAAGGAAGAGAATTTCCCTCTAATTTTACCGTTCTGCTTATCATTATATTATTATCTCCTAAATAAATTCTGTAACCCTTAGATCTATTATCATAACCCAAGAATACTCCTTCAACCGCTTTATCTTCTAACTTTCCTCGTTTCTGTTTGAGAACGTACGCATAAGCTTTACATTCAAAAATTCTAATGTGCGATAAATCTGGTTTGCGATTTGTCCACAATTCGTAAGGTGTCTTCTTATTTGGTTTTGTTGAGAGACGATTCTGAAAGTATGTTGCTGTGCATACCGCCTCACCCCAGAATTTATGTGGTAAACCAGCTTCGGAGAGCATACATCTAATCATTTCAGTTAAAGCCCTGTTTCTTCGTTCTGTGACTCCATTTTGAGAAGGACAGTAATGTACAGTTAATTGATGATGTATTCCTCGTTCAATTAAGTAATTTTCTATTTCGTTACTCACATATGTACCTCCATTATATGTTCTCAGGGTTTGTATTCTTCTACAAAATTTATTTTCTGTCATAGCTATATATTCCCTTAGTTTTGAGAATACTTCATTTTTCCTTGAGATCAAATAAATCATTGTAAACCTACTATAATCATAAATAATGGTAAAGAAATATGATTTCCCACCTAATGAATTTTCTATAGGACCGCAAAGATCAGAATGTACGAACTCGAGAGGTTTTCTTGCCCTGTATTCAGCTATTTTGGGGTATGGCAAATAAGTTAGTTTTGATTTTATACAGTTTTCGCATGTAGTGATACGTTTACAGTTATCAATTTTTGATACCTTTTGCTAAGTTTTCTGAAATTAACTTAACAGTGTTATTTCTATGGTCAAATCTTTTGTGCCATAGGTCTATACAGTTATTATTGTCACAATGAAATGAATGAAATGCGAATTGGGCAGACATTTTTGTTCGCGAGGTTTCTAAAACGAACTCATAAAGGGAGTAATTTATTTTTCCTTCTAAGCATACATTAATGTCTTGCATAATTTTGTATTTATTTTTATTAAATATTACTCTACATCCGTTTTCTGTAGCTTTCTTTACTGATATTAAATTTGTTTTTATCTCTGGTACGTATAATATATTTTTCAAGATCGCTGTTTTTATATTACTATCCGAGGTCAGCACTTGTAAAGAAACATTTCCTTAGGCCCCTTTCACATTATGCGGTTTAACCGTTACGGCGCAAAGTTGTTTATTTTTTTTTGCCGTATCATGTTTGCTTTCACACTTGACGATTTGCGCCGTCAGTATTTGAGTGCGGTTTCTAATTTCATAGCTGTTACAGTATGGATCGGAAGCAAATAGAAGCAATATGGTCTTGCACCCATCAATTAAAAGAAACGAGACTATAATCGCCTCACTTTTGGAAGAACAACGTGCAGATGAATTGCGGCAAAATACTAACATTTGGAACTGCATTCAACCGACAAAAATGGTAGCTGTGACTCTAAAGTAACTGTGTTGCCTGTTAAATCATAGGTAGGGGTGAAACGTCCTCCCTCTGCTGTGAGGCGAAAGTTTGGAGAGGGGGTGCCAGCTCAGGTATCGTCCTAGTCATGTGACCGCGGTTCAAAATGACGTGGTCCGTCCTAAAATAGCCCTTGTGTTGCTTCAAAACGGGACGTTAATATAACTAAACAAAATCGCAAGTAACTGCCACTTATTTTTAAATCTTAATCGTTTGTGTTTAAAACATAAAGTGTTATAGGATCTTTTTACAACGAAAAAGCAATAGCAAAAGTGCGACTGTTTATTACTTAGTAAAAACTTATAGATTTTGTTTTTACCATAATTACTCGAAATAAGTTCCTCCCTAGATACGGATTTTAAAGTCAGTGTAATAATTTTAAGCATTGCAAATGTATATATTAATAATATATTACGTAAATCGATTGTATATAAGTAGTGGAACATGGATTTCATTTGCGCGCAGGATTTAAAAAAACTAAGCAACCCATTGCAAACAAATGTTATGAAAATTCCCTTCGAAATATCACAGCTTTAAAATCATTTAACATGGTAAATAATCAGATATGCTTTAATCACTTTTTATGACGTTAAAATAGTATACCTTTTTCTTGAAAATTATATGTAAGATACCAAGCACTGAAAAAAAACTATAACGCAATGCTTTGATTTTGCATGTTTTTTCATTGTGTTTGTATAAACATAGAAGGGGAATTTCTGTGTGTTTGATGAACAATATTTTAAAAATCCTGTGTGTAAGTATTTAAAGTATAAATCACTCACCAAACATCTCTTTATATTGAGATGGGTTTTGACTATATCTTCTCAATTATTTAAAGTACGCTCATGTGCAATATCATGATATATTCAGGATGATTTAAATTTTCAAATAAAATGATAAAAAAATCTGAAACTTAAACTTAACTAATGGAATCTCCATAAAGAGTTCAAAATACTGAAGAATTCTATAAGACTGTCGTAATTACTTATGAAAGGTAAAAAGTTTCTTGAAATTGCGACTTCAGAAATAAAACCTATGTTGTTATCAGACATGACACAGGCTTAGAACAAAAAAAGCTGAACTTCATAAATACGGAATCGTATCAAACATAAACACCAAGAAGCAAAGTAAGTATGATTACTTGAACAATAAATGAATAAATTTATACAAAAAGTGCTTGGAATATTAAAAATATTGTAGAATTATTATTTAAAAGAAAATTAATGGGTGAAAAATGAATTACGTATAAAGCTTTGTTAAAATAAAAACTATGATAAAAATTATCTCACTAAAAAATATGGCCATGTAAAAACTTTTTTTGATTATACATAATTATTAAGACTTTTGTTTCTCATTTTTTGAGCTAGCACTTCAAGCTTTCTTTTATGCTCCAGTCTGCTATTTTCCTTCATTTTCTAAATTTTGCTCTCTTTCTTTGATTGGAGGTTTTTCTTTTATTTTTTTGTCACAGCTATTTTCTTACTATCAAGTTCCTCCTAGTACCATTTACCTGATGACCTTAAACTTTTGCATGTCAATGGCATCACGCAAAAAATCTTTTTTCTAAAATATTCTAAAGCAGACTGCTTTTTGCTCAACATTTTGTATTTAACACTCTAAATTGAAGAATACGTTTCAATATACATTCTTTCTTATCTTTTATCTCAGATTAATTTGAATGTGTACATGGCGCACAGTTTTTGTTTGCGTGCTATTCACGTCTTTTGTGAGAGCAACCCTTCCCCTCCTCCTCCAACGCCTTACCAAAACTTTTAATGCAGATTTACATCGATTCCAAGAATGACAAAATTCGATACCGAAAACACCGAAATCCGCATTTGCGTACAAATGTGTCATGTTTGTGTTGATAGACAAACGTTAAAGAACGAAAACTAACAAAAATGAAATCGAAATAACTAACAAAAATGAAGAAAAGAATGGTAAAAAGAACGCAAAAATAAAATGGCTTCCTTCACGGAGAGCTAACGATCTTTTTTTTCTCACGAAATTCGCATCAGAAGAAATTCGTGGGTTGATTTTCTATCCAATCAGAATGAATTCCGATTGGATGGCACGAAAGATGAAACGATAAAGAAAAGAATACAACCTTCAGGCATTCCTACCAATGCTAAATTTTGACCCCAAAGCGCCGATACATAACTCTGACGCTGAACGGTTTTCGGCAGGATCACGCAATATCTTATGAATTCGAAACACTTTCGCTTTAGAGCCATACGCAAAATTTTCACAAGGCGTACAGTTTTTTTTTGCGTGAGCAA
>BGPR01039556.1:0-14263 GCA_013235015.1 Araneus ventricosus
ATTCCAATAATACTTTGAAACAAGAATATTTGGACGAGGCGTTTAGAAAATTTCGCAATGGTGGCATGGTTTTCAACGAAGTACACCGAAAAAATAACACTCCTAAACCAACACTGCGTTATCACCTTCTAGAACTAAACAAACATAATAAATTTGTAAGATCGAAAGATTTTTTTTAAAAGAGTGATGGAGAAGAAGCTGGTAGAGAACGTCTTGACTTTATGCTCTGTGACTTTACGCAAACGAGCCAAAAGATATTTTTTATCCTTGCAAATTCTGAATCTTATTATTCATAGAGTAGTTTACTCAAAGAATAGTAATTTAAGGTTACTACCCAGGTACGTCTTAGAACATAGGTATTACTATCTAAGGTACAGATTTCATGGGTCGTATTAATGTTATTACTTTAGGATTTGTTTATTTTGAAATTTTTTGTAATAAATAGCTGCAATATTTGAAAAGGGTTTTTGTTGTTTTTTTTTGTCCTTTATTGAAGGAAAATTTTGTGCTGCAGTTAGTAAAACAAGCAATTTGTAGAATTTTTCCCGCAGGGGGTACGACTTAACTAACCTGTCCATAAAATTCTCATACAAGAAAGTTTAAAATTAAAGAAAAAACTTAATAAAACCTGATCCTATTGGATTTGCTTTTCATGAAATTTTTACTTCAGCTGACTTTAACCAAAATCATTTACTTCTCCCTCCGTTATTAAAAAAAAATTCGCTTAAATCATTCTCAATATTCATTTCCATCCCCTTCTCACCCCAAAAATATAAATAACGTACTTTTTATTTAAGAACTAAATGTTAAAATAATTACCGCCAAGCCCTAACGTGAACTGAAAAAACTGCTCACAGTTTTAAGTAGCATTTCCTTTTCCCCAGTTAATGAGAAAACCAACGTCATTTGCAATTTATTTTTAGTGTAGAGGCAGAAGAAAAACTGAGGGATTGATTCAGCGCGTCGCGAAAACAATGCTTTCATTTGTTTAAGACCCAAAGCAGCCATCTTGTCCACTTTTTTTTTATTATTTGCTGGGCCGAAAGGAATGCCGGGAACTCATCGACATCAGCTGCTATCTTCTGTCGCTTTTCGCTCAAGGTGCGCAACGACTAGGAGGGAGGGGGGATTATAAATAGTTCCGCTCTGTTGGGGGGGGGGACGAAGAGGATGTTCCTTTTCATTAAAGGACAACAAATAGCGCTCTCTCCCCCTCCTCATCTAAAAAAGATGGCTTCACTGCGAGAAAGATAATGATAATTTGTCTTTTCATTGGGGATGTCACTGTATAAAAAGATGGGCGAAAAATGAAGGCATTGCAGGTTTTTTTTAATTAATATATTTTTAATTCTACTAAAAGATCTTTGAAAGCATTGTGAGGATTTCAAAAAAGTTATTTTCATTTCCTTATGGTAGAGGAAAACAAATATTAAACCATTTCAGAAAAATTAAAATAAATAACTTACTAATACACATTTCAACTAAAGGAAAACTCTTAACACTAGCTTTGAATAAAGTTATAAACAACTTACTAAGTTTAGTTTAGTTTGGCTTAGCTGATATACAGGTTCCCACTAAAGTCCCTTACCACCCTTTTAACTACCGAATGGCTGCAGCAATCTTCATAAGAGTTGTGTCTAGGTATGGTAAAGTGACTATGCGCTACTGGATGAAACCACTTACAGCGCCACCTGGTGGAAAACGGTGGAGTTAGCGTTATTATCTCTAAAACGGCATGAGATAGAGGAAAAAAGTGAAATACAAGTTGTAGAGCATCATCGATTTAGTACAAAAAAGACACCATGTGGATGTAAATGCTTAGAACAGAAAGTCCTAACACGCATTTGTTTGTTCGCGATTTCCTACACTGACACGTGACAAAACATTCTTAGGAAGAAAAAAAACAACTAGTTATCACAAGATACCTTTATTTTCGATGTTCAAACTTCTCTCCGCCAGCTACAATGCAGATTGTCCGAAAGATAATCGTTTCTCCTTTCGTTCAAGTTTCGTGACATCACAGTTTCGGAAGCCGCAAACAAGCAAATGTGCATTTTAAGCGTTCTGTTTTTAGCACTCATGGTGCATTCCATAAGCATCAGCATTCCATAAGGCGTCTTTCTGTACTAAATCGACGATGCTCTACAACTTTGTATTTCACTTTTTCCCTCTATCTCGTACCGTTTTAGACATAATAACTCTAACTCCACAGTTTTCCACCCGGCGGCGCTGTAAGTGGTTTCATCCAGTAGCGCATAGTCACTTTACCATGCCTATACACCACTCTTATGAAGATAGCTGCAGCAATTCGGTAGTTAAAAGGGTGGTAAGGGACTTTCGTGGGCACCCTGTATGTCCACCAATGGTTCATCCATCTGGCTCATCGCATTTTTGAGTTACAATATCCACCCGAGGAATAATATTATTTCTGCTCCCTCATCACATTCATCTATAAAAGGGACAAATCCACACCTATATTTCGCCTCCATTGTCCTCTAAGACTGGCACCCTGTCTGCTCATATGCCTCTTGCCTCCTAGTCACTGCGCCACTGCATACAGAAGACGCTTGCATTGAAGGCTAAAATATGCAACCCCTCTCTCCGTAGTCTGCTCAGCATCCAGTGGCATAGCGGGGTAAGTGGAACCGGGGCAGAATGTGATTTTTTCGTTCCTCAGTGGCTTAACAAGGTTGAATGGAACCCGGGCATGATGATGTTTTCCGCACCCGTCTTCATATTTGATTTTAAAAATTGACATAAGCACATTAATATTTTACCTCCAAGATAAGAGTGGAAAAGAGTGGCGGGCTGGGCATCTTTATCGCCTTCTCTCCCCCATTGCTATGCCATTGGTCCACAGACAGACAGACAGCTATAATTCCAAAAATGGTTTGGAGATTCATCAGAATCTTGAAGTGGATTTTGTTGAGGAGTATAATACTTTCTTTCTGCATGCTCCGTATATGAGAGAGTGAAAGAGGAAAACGTTATTTCCGTGTCATTACGAAATAGACTGAGGAAAACCTCTACGAAAGAAAAAGGGATAAAGTTCTACTGAGATGTGCTGAGAAAAAATTGCCAGACTTTCTGAATTACATTTCTAACCGTGGTGGCACAATCTAGGCTTAGTGATCGAACAGGAGGATTCCACGTTCGAGGCCCGATTGTACCAAAGGCAGTGTACGTCGCCTGCTGCACAATGAATTCAGAGAGGTAATGTCCTTCTACTTGTGTGGCGTGGAATTTTGAAGAGAAGGTCTGCTGGCCAGTGGCGTAACTATCGGTGGGCAAAGGAGGTATAGATGTCCCAGGCGCCGATTTTAGGGGAGTCATGGCATTTTTAAAGCAAAATGTGATGTTTGTGTCTTTTTGAAAGCAAAATATGATTAGGGGGCGTGAAAACAATAGTACCCTTGTTTCGCGCCATTTACGCTTGTTAAGCCACTGAAGACGATTGGGATAAAAAAAAAATCATATTATTTTCCTGGTTCCGCTTACTCCACTGGCACAGGTGACAAAACGTTAATGCGTTTAAGTTACTTTTTAAAGCCAAATACGATTATGGTTTTTAAAAAGTACAATTCCCCTGGTGTCGTTTACACAAACTAAGTCAATGATGATGACTGTGGGGGGTGGGCAGTGGCGTAGCCAGGGTAAGTGTCATAATATGATTCCCCCCCCCCCCTTCAATCATCAATAATGATTTGGCTTATGTGAATAGCTCCACGGGACATGGCATTTTTTCGGCCCCTGGTGGTATTCGGCTTTAAAAAGTGACACAAACCCACTAACGTTTTGTCACCTTGACCAGTGGCGTAGCTAGGGTGAAAAATGCCAGGAGATTTTATTATTTTTTTTATCCCAGAAGTCATCAACGGCTTAACAAGATAAATGGTGCCCAGAGAATTGTATTATTTTTGCACCCCCCCCAATAATATTTTGGTTTAAAAAATGACCTAAACACAGTAATGTTTTGAATCCACGGCGCCCCCTAAGACTGGCGCCCGGGGATGTATACCTCCCTTGCCCCCTGGTCGCTACGCCACTGCTGCTTGTCCAGGTGTTATTCTTGTCATCTGACGATGATTAAAGTTACGAGATCCGTCCCAAAATAGCCCCAGCGTTGCTTCAGAGCGGAGCATTAGTTAATCTAAATATAAATTAAATTGAACTTCCATCCAAGGGATCTGTCACTAGAAATGCTTTGCTAATAAATTGGTTGAAGCGAAGAAATCGATGAGGGATGCTGCACTTGGAAACTGATGTCGAGTGAGTTCTCCTCAAATTGCAGCTTGCAAATGATGGCCTATTTATCAATGTGACCGTCATTTTTATATAAAAATATCCCCATCATAAAAGTATCAAAATCTTCATCATAATCGAATTTTCACGACCAATTTGTTACTCGCACTCGCATCGCTGCAGATGAAGGTGAAAGCGTTTTCTTCTTCAAAGAAAATAAAGCGAATTGAAAGTCTTTGCGTCCTTAATGAAGCGTGTCATTAGCATTAAATGTCTAAATACAGATGGATTAATTGGGATTATTCATTACCAGAAAATATACAATGGTCCAGTTCATTCAGTAAACTTGGATTTAAAATAAAACTGAACCTCTAATTCGAAACGCATCGTGGCATGATAATGTTTTAGGCTTAATTCGTCTGTCTTGATTGCATATTGCATCAGCCTTTGCATTCTGTCCGTAATGGATTTTATATCGCGCAATTTACAGAAAGATTGCCGGGGAAAAATGTTATCATGTTAATTAAAGCGAAAGAGAAAATTCTAATTCATAACGATTACATTGACAAAAGCACGCGACTAAAAGATTTGATGAAACAATAAAATTGGTTTGAATTTCATTACAACAATAAAAGGCATCCTTACAAATTATGTATAAAATTAACTTATTAAAGAAAAAATTGCACAAAAATAAAAAATTGGTACTGCTGAAGAACTAATTTTGAACTTTAAAGTGATTTCAAAAAAAAAAAAATGGTTTTATATATGCTCCGAAATTATTGAGGAAAATCGTTAAAATTTCGATTAATTCTTAACTAATTAAAAATTTAATAGAAATTTTTTAAAAACTTTCTTCGTGAGCTCCTGCTACTCAAGAAGTAATTACATGCCAAATTTGGAAGCTTAAGATCCAACAGTCCCCTCTGTACAGCATTGCGTTCTATTGTTACAAAAATCGTCCTGTGTGTGAACGGTGAAAACAGTCCAACAAGCAGGATAATGGAGAATGACGCTTTATTCACGAATATTCAGGAAAGACGTAACACAGGTAACAGGGGAAAACACAGCACTTGCACAAA
Source organism: Araneus ventricosus (assembly GCA_013235015.1). NCBI lineage: Eukaryota > Metazoa > Arthropoda > Arachnida > Araneae > Araneidae > Araneus > Araneus ventricosus. The sequence continues at coordinate 5,322 of BGPR01039556.1, forward strand.
TTAGGAACATAAGCAAACAGCAAGTCACTAATAATAACAGTAATAGCACGAACAATAGCGCTCATCGTCTAGAAGCTGATCAACTCCCAATGCGAACGAGACTTGCTAAGAGATTCCTGCCCGAGTTGGTATTACGGTAATTATAAATCTTCCGTCACATGGAATCATCTAGTACATTCTGTATGGCTCCGCTCCTAACAGAGATATCGAGAAAATTATTGCATTTTCGGGAATCTTCGATTTGTCGCCAAATTCGTCAAAATGGTCGCCAAGGTCAGGGGTTCAGGCCTGGTCGCCGACGGCATTCCATACTTACCCCTGTAAAACTGTCTTCCCAACCATAAGACTAACAAGATAGGAAAGCGACATCATATTTTTTTAACACTATGTGCTATGCATCACGCTGCATTCTGTGCTTTTGCTTTAGACAATTTACAGAAAGTATGCTAGCCTAAAAACATCATCATTTATTTATTTTAATAAATAAAAACTGTTTTGGGTTAGTTTCTGTGTTCATAATTTATGCTAAGACTCAGGAACAACCTTAAACCGATTAGACCAAGTGCTCCAAATTGGGCCCTGCGACAGACTGAAACCTACTCTTGGTTCAGCTCAGTGGTGTAACAAAGGTACGGCAGACAAGGCAGTGGCGTAGTGACCCGTGGCAAGGGGGTATAGATGCCCCGGTTACCAGTTTTAGGGGTCGCCTTGAAGTCAAAACATTACTGTATTTATGCCATTTTTAAAGCAAAATATGATAACGGCGCCTAAAAATAGTGCAACACCTCTGTCTCTGTTTACTCTTATTAAGCCACTGATGTAGGCTTGTACACAAAACATTAGTAGGATACGAGGTAAGGTTAAAAGTTTTTCTTCTTTCTCTGTTTAAGTGTTATTTCATATTTTTTATATTTTAGGATGTTTTTTCTTTACTCTTCCACTTCAGGATTTTTCCAGATACATAAGGATCTCAACTTTTAGACTGATGTCAATCCCTTAACAAAAAAAAATCCTGCTTGAATCTTTGCTTTGTGTGACTCTTGAAAAAGTGCAAAGCCAGATTCCTCCAATCTTGCTTTAGTTTTTCACATTATTTTATTTTCCGGGCCCCACTTACCCTCGCTATACCGTTGACCGTGTTGAAAAAAACATTGTGTTTATGTCACTTATAAAGTCGAATACAATGGGGGGCGAAAAAATTCCATACCCGAGCGCCTTTTACATAAGCTAAGTCAACGATGATGAAGGGGGCGCGCAGGAATCATATTATGACTTCGGCGCCACTTATTTTCGCTATGTCACTGAGACAGGGCAGGTGCTCTAGGCGCCATTAGCAGAGGACCCAAAATTGAGATTAAGAATTTAAGACAATTACTTTTTTAAAATTTTCTCTTATACCAAGTATAGAAAGAAAAGGATTGTAATCGTCACAAAATTCGATATCGAAATTTTTATGATTATCCAGGTTCTAGACCTCTCCGAACGCTATAATTCGAAAATGTAAAGAGCTAAATGAATGGCATTTAGCATACGGTTTTATTATTAGAATTGCTGATCTGCATTCAGTTTTAGACCAAATACGTCAAACAGTGGCGGCGAGTCAGGGAGCGAGGGGGGGCAGTCTCCCCCTACCTTTTTCGGGAAGAAATAAATTTTTATTTCATTTTAGTCGCCTAGAACTAGGAATTATTTAAAAAAAAGCAAGGATGTCCGGAAAAGCTAGCTAATTTTATAGATTAATTTTTATAATTTGTTGTCTACCCCCTGTATTTCCCGGTAATTTTGGTTGTCTATAAATTTTTTGCCCCTAAGTAGTACACTATATCGCTCAATATTGTGAAATTTGAAAAAATCAATATTGTGTAATATTGTTTTACAATATTAAAACAGTGTAAAATGTAAGACTTTCATTATATTGCTCAATATTGGGTTTCAATATTGTACAATATTGAGCAATATTGTGCAATATAGTTCAACCTAGTTTCAATATTGTACTATTTATTTCCCCAAAATTATAAGTATTCCTAATATTAAATCTAATTATTTACACACACGACCACATTATTTACACATATGTGAACATTTTAACTCAAAAACGCAACGAACTAGATAAATGAAATTTTGTATGCGGTTTTCCAACCATGATTGTAAATCAATATCAGATTTTTGTTCCTGTCCGATCAAAGAAAGAAGTCCAAAATGCATACTCGATTCTCTTTACTAAAATACGAAGCACAAAATGTCTCATAATATTTTGATATACGAGAAATTCGAGGAGAAAGTACTCCCACTGGCACTTTCTTAGTAAATTCTTAGTTAATTAAAAAAATAAAGAAAATAAATTTTGTTGACAAATATTGTTTTCATTTTGGGCCCCGTATCTCCTAATTCCCTGTCAACACTTTCGGAAAGTACTATTCTTAGACCCAGAGTCAAATTGATTCTTTATTTCTCCTGAAGGGCCACAGCACTGCAGCTTCCATTCCAAGGTTAAATACACGAAGATCACATTCAGGACTATTTTACTGAATGTAATGATACACTACATATATTTCCCCGTACTGCCAACTAAAGCTGTCTCTGGTTTATAGACACTTTTTATAGACACACAAGAGAAAAGTTACTCCTACTGAAAGCTACACGTGTTCAGACAATGCCCAAAAGACAGGTCCACTCATAACAACAACGGTTATTTTACCAATGATTAGAATTACAGTTTTGGTTGGTGGGGGGAAGGGGGTGATGCACGTGCCATTGCAGACCCCCTTGTCGTGCAGAAGGGGACACTCTTCCGGAACAAAGTCACGTTGTGAGGGGAATCACCAGGTGAAGGGAACCACGTGATATCTATTTTTCGAAAGGCTTTTGCTTCATCAGCACCCCTCTTTACAAAGAGAGTGACAGGGGGGAAGCGTGAAACACGTATTCATTAACTTCTGTTATAGCTTTAGGTTTTTCTCACTGTTTAAATTAGTGTCAAATCCCTTTTTTATTATTGTTCATATCTATCTGTAACTTTCTGTTATCTGTAACTTTCTACCACATAATGTGTGGGTTTATTTTTATTTTTAATTCAATAACCTGTGTTGTACTTTTTATTTAGAAACATTTAAATTTTAAAAATTTGAATATTGTAAGATTAATGTTATCCCGTTCACGTTGCAGATTTGTTGTGGTCTTTGTAGTATTTGATGTAAATTTTTTTCTCCGTTATGTGTCTGCTGAAATGTTCTCTCGGTAAATTCAACCTGCATTCTAAAAAGTAAAGGTTGAATCCGCTCTCCTGAGCACTGAATGAGTAAATTCTTGAGGAAAAGGTCAGATTTTGAACTGCCAACACTGGCAGAAGCAATTGCAGACTCATTAAATTCCTCGGTATTAACTAGTGTTCCTTAAACATCGATAGTTCAATTATTGATAGTGCAGTCAATAGTTTTCCAAACTATCGACTGAACTATCGATAGTTTCAAAACTATCGATACTATCCGTAGTATCGATAGTTTCTCCCCGGCGATACTATCGATAGGTGTTCTTCCATTCGATAGTTTAGAAACTATTGATAGTTCCAATCGATAGTTTTTAAACTATCGATAGTCCCAGTCGATAGTTTTACAACTATTAACTGAAAATGCGCCTATCGTTAGTATTGCCCGGGCGAAAACTATCAAGTGTATAGATAGTTTTGAGAAAGTCGATACTATGGATTGTTTCAGTCGATAGTTCCGAAAACCCGATACTATCGACTTGGCTTCGATGGTATCGATGGTCTATCGATGTTTAAGAAACACTAGTATTAACACTGGTGTAGTTGCAAAATAAGCAGTACCGGGAAGATCTAGCCTGGGTGATAAAATTCACGCTGTTTTAAGGACGTTTTCGAATATTATTTTGTTATTCACTTCTTGTAAAAAAAAAAAAAAAAGCAGTGCCGGAGCGGCATTCCGGCTATACTACACCCCTGGGTATTAAATAAAATCCAGGGCAATATATATGAAATTAACATAGTAATTTTTAGGTTAGCTTCTCTCTATAAGCAGGGCCGCCATGGCCTAGTAGTAAGGTCGCGGTCCTGATGCCGGAGGGCCCCATGGCTCGAAACCCGATTCCACTGAAGATCCGCCGTGTATGGGGCCTGCTGCACGCCAAATCATACGCCTTGGCCAAACGCCCTCCCGCTGGCGTGGTGCGAAGAAGAGAAGAAGGCGGCCAACTCAGGCGTCGTCCTCGTCATCTGACCGTGGTTCAAAATTACGAGGTCCGTCCAAAATAGCCCTCGTGTTGCTTCAAAACGGGACGTTAATATAACTAAACTAATATGTCTATAAATTGCATGGAACAACATGCACAAATCAAAAATCGTTCTAAACGCTCTGCCGGGCAAACCACTGGACCAAGATTTATCAAATATGGCATCTGGTTACTTCATGGGTAACAGGTGCTCGCTAAGAAAGGGTTTTTCAAAATTTTTATTAGATTTTTAATTAAAAATTAATCGAAATTTTCACATTTTGCCTCAATAACTTTAGAGCACAAGAACTGTCTTTAAACCGCTTTAGAATTTTTTTTAAAAAATTAGCTCTTCAGTGATATCAATTTTTTGCATAATTTTTTCTCTAATTCTAATAAATTGATAAAAATATTTAAGTAAACTTTACAATAATGCTTTTTGTTGTTTAAAGTACAGGATTTATACTCGGGCATTGCAACGATATTAAATACATTTTTTTTTTGTGTACAAGTTATTGTTGCTATATTAAGAGTGAATTTTTAATAATAATATAAAAACAGACGAATCAAGTCTAAAGCATTGTCATGTTTCGGACTAGAGATTCGAATCTCCTTTGAATTTTTTCATCTGATGAGGGAGAGGTCAGATTCTGAGAGGCACTGTCTGTCAGCACTGGCAGATGGAATTGCAGTTAAGTTCCTTGCTATTCAGTAAAATTCGGAGAAATATCTGGAATTTTATTTAAATTACAGAATTAATTTACATTAATTATTTTACTTACAGAGCTCTGAGTCAAATTTTAAAAATAGGAAATATACTTAATCTAAACCCTCCTCAACTGTCCCGTATAATACACAGATTTGCGCGTTTTAGTGAAAATTTCGTAGTGAAGAGAATTGGCACTTCGTAGAGAAAAGATTCGAGTATGCATTTAAAGCTGGACATTCACGAGAGTTCTGTTCCCATCAAATGGCGTGATGGTACTTCACGCCATTCCATTTTTCAGCCCATCCATTTAGGTAGGTCATTCACGGGCCACTCTGCGCAAACTCATCCTCTACATGCACTACGATCTCCTACTGCACCTGCTCCCTCCCGCCGCCTTCAAAATGCGAATCCTCGCCAGCTCCGATTTCCTCCAGTGCGAGGAAGCCTCCCCCACGTATCTACACCGGCCGCATTTCAGAATTTATGGCCCAGCAATCCAAATGGATTTCAAGACAAGTTGAATGTGCAAACTTTCGACCACAACACACCAATTCTCATCGGATTTTTGCACTGACGAATGGTTTTGGCGTGGAGACGCCGAATTTGCGTGGAGAGGAGTGTTCGTGAATGTCCAGCTTAGGACCGCTTCTCTTTGACCAATCAGGTCTAAAACTTCATACAGGTCTGGAATTTTGGTGTCAAAGACAAATGCGAAATTTCATTTATCAATCTTGTTGTGTCGTTCAGCTATTGCATTCACAGACCGGCAGGCAGTCAATCGGTTGACGGATAAGGTCCAATCTTTGATTAACATCTACATTTCCAGTAATGATATAATATGCTAAATTTCATCCATCTAGTTCATTGCATTTTTGACTTATCGTGTTCAAATGCACAGACAAATAGACTCCACTTTCACAGATTTCGTCTAAAATTAAAAAAATAATGTTAACAATAATAAATCTATAATTTTGGTGTAAAAACCAGATGCTAAATTTCAGTTGTCTATCTCTTTCCATTATTGAATTATCGTGTTCAAAATCAGACATAAATCCAAAAATCTTTTTTTTTTTGGACTGAGGGAAATGTAAAACGTGGAGATTCGTCAAATTTCGAATTGAATTCGGTTGAATTTTTTGACATTTACATAACTTTCTCTTTCTATACTTTATGCGAGAGAAAATATAAACGACCTCTGGTTTATGTAGTAAACGTCCTGTTTTTTGAAAGCGCACCAGGGCTATTTTGAAACGGACATCGTTATTCTGAACCATGACCCGATGACAAAACACGACACCTAAAATTTCACCCCCTCCGTCAATTACACCTGAAATTTTCAAATGGGTTTGAGCTGTGATGATGAAAGAAAATGCATTCGATAAGATCTTTCCAAAGTGGTGTCACAAGCTTAACACGTTCACGCTGGCCTGTGCCACCGGTGGCTCACACTTGGATATCCCATCGGACGGAGTTACGAATTCGATAAATTTCTTTAAATAGTAAGCAAATGCATATTTAATAATCAAAGAATAACACAGGCCTGCAAAAAAATACTTTTTGAAAATTGTTTTAATTTTGATGACTGATTTTTATGTTATTTTTAGTGCTGATTCTAAAAATGAAATCCATTTATTTCTATCACGAAAGGATTTTTTACAAAGTGATTGCATATTTTGAAGAAAACTGTTTTAATTGCGAAATTTTGACTTTTCATTTAAATTTCATTAATTCATAAATCCATATAAATTACATTTATATTCTAGTTCAAGTAATTGTTAAATATAGGTAGAAAGTTAAAAGTCCTCATAGTAACGTTTTTTCTGTACCTCAAAAGTGCTTTGTGCTTTGGTCACTTTTCCTCTTGTGATCTTTGCAAGGATTGTCTCTTTGTAGCATCCAGCAGTAGTCGGCTATCATGCTGAGATTCCATTTTCCTTGATATCACCTCTTCATTTCCTTTATTTCTTGTTGAAATCTTTCACCTTGTTCCTCACTAACTTCACCTAAATTTTCAGGAAAATAGTCCATGTGCGATTCGAGAAAATGAACTTTTAAGATCATACTACAGCCTAAAATCTTGAAAATTTTTATCATCTCTTCTACAATAGATTTGTAGTTTGGGTCCTTTTGTTTCCAAGAAAGCTAGTAATAACTAGATTGAAGGATTCCCAGCCCATCTGGTAACAAGGGAATTCGCTCATCCTTCAAAATAAGAGAGAAGAAATGTCATTTTGGGACAACAAAATTTGTTACATGGGGTACTGAAATTGTGTAATCACATCTGTGAAAAGTCGAACTCACAATCTCACACCTTTTTTTAGATTAATGTGTTTGGCGGAGCTTTTTCTTATTAGAATTAAAGCGTTGTGGAAAGGGCAACGCGGTGGCTCAATTCAACAGTTCTAGGGCTTTTGAAATTTCGGAGATACAAGGGCCGGTTTTTTCTACGACCTCCGATGGATCATAAAAAAAGAGAAGAGTAGAGAACAAAATGAATTTATTACCAAAAGTTATGTTCGAACATGGGTACTTTTCGACATAATCGCCGTGAAGTTCAGGCATTTATCATATCGGTGGACCAAGTTCTCGATCCCATCTTCGAAGAACGTTGCCGCCAGTGATGTAATATGGGCCTCAACGTTGCTTTGAATCTCCTCATTTTCTGGAAGCTTTGGCTTCTTAGCCAGTTCTTCAATTCAGAAAAGAGATGAAAATCTCTCGTCGCTAAGTCGGGGCTATACGTCGGATGATCAGACACGATGCATTTAAATTGCTCCAGAAGCTGCTGGGTGCAGCACTGTGAGGGTGGGTGTTGTTATGAATAAAAACATCTCCAGAAGTCAGAATAGCTCTTCGCAGTCTCATAAAGTCTGACCAGAAACAGCTGCGTTGATCGTTTTCTACAAACCAACCATTTGCTTGAAGAAAGCGAATAAAACTACGCAACTCGCACTTGGCGAGAGCACCAATTCTACCAGCCATGTTTACATTCCAACAGCACAGATCAAACTGGCCAGCTGGAGTCAGCAGTTGTTGTGGTTATGGTTAGAGACATGCGCAATCGCCGCCGCGCATCCCCACCACTTATTTGCCTGTTTAGCGGCTCGATCGGAGGTCAGGGGAAAACGGACCTCGTAGACTATTACATAGAATAGCCTCAATCTTATCGGTCGTGCATTTTTTGTTTCCTGGGATTTAAAAAATTTGAGGGGGGATGTATTCCTATTTTTAATCGCAGGGAATAGAACATGGAAGTAAATATTTCCCCTTTCTTGGTAACTCGCATATTTTGCTCGCTGTATAATAATTGTTTCGGATTCACGTACTCTGTATTGTTTTTCTACTGTTAAAATGTCATTATCATGAAGAAAAATAAGCGAGAAAATCGATAATATGTATCTTTAGTTTTGATTTTATTTTCAAAACTTTTGCGTGTCAATGTGGGCGTTCTTTATCCATTTTGTTGAAGTCCTGATTTCACGGGCAACGCCATGCGCGTACTGCTAGTATAATGATATTAGTGAAATTTTGAAGCTAAGGATCATGACCATATTAAGAAATTCATTTTCTGATATATTAGAAACCTATATTTTACTCTCTATTCAAATGGAGTTGTTAGATTATTTCGATGCAGAATAATTATTGATAGATTTGCACAGTCATCTAGTGAACTCAAATGTTTATTGTCTTACTGTTAATGAAGGGGACCACGTCTGATACACTTCTGTACTTTTGAGTTGTTAATCTTTGACAGTAAGAAATATTTAAAAAAAAATTGAAATTGGTAAATAATTTGCATTTTATTTTCAGTTTGGTTAAAAAAATTCTAAAAATTACGATATAGTTTCAAAATTACAGTACAGCAACCAAAATTATGTAATATTCAATCATAAGACTGTAATTTTGTTTGATATTTCTTATTTCCAATAATGTACAATAGTTATAAATACTGAAATTATTAATAAACATAACAGATTTTTAGACTAGAAAAAGATTACATAAAATT
>BGPR01039558.1:1920-14263 GCA_013235015.1 Araneus ventricosus
AGTTTAAGAAGCGGCTGTGGTCCGATGACTGCATTCCGTCTGAAAAAGATGACTGATGGATTGGCACAAAAGGTAGCTAACGCCATAATTTAAAAAAAATCGATTTAGAGTTTTATTTATTTAATTTTAAGTGTTAAATTCGGACGTTTCTGCCTATTTTCGCGATTTACCTTTTTATCCATGAAGAAAAGCTATACTTCCAGTGTTTCAATATATCGGTGTTTGCATATTTTTGTCTTTGATGCTTTATTGCATTTATTTCTCTTTAAATATTACTCTTATTGAGCCGTATTAAAGGAACTTGGTTCTTGCAGCTTTTGAAGGTGAATTTTTTTTCATAGATTGTTTATACATTTGGAGAAAATGAATGGAGTGGGGGCATAAGAAAATATTTGGATCCCGAGCAACGGCAGGTTATCAGCTAGTTCATCATTCAAGGTTTCTTTGAGACAGGAAACCCTTTTTACGAAAGGCTTCCCTTCATTTTTGTCTTGTGAAGGCACTGAGAATGATTCAAATCGGAGAAAGAGATTTCAGCTTTTACTTGTTCGATTAACTGTTAAAATAGGTTACAGTCAAAAGTAAAGTATTAGGAACTAGGAAGAAGAATTAGGCACCATGCTTCATAACAATCTCAGCGAAAAAAAACGCTCCGTGGATATGACCGGAGCAGGCGCAAATTCCGGGACTTTCCCTCTTCTCCTTACTCGTTATGCAATCCGTCGCTCGTTAAGAGAGTCATTTTTAGCCAATTTAATTTGCTCGTTAAACGAGGTTCCACTGTATTTTTGTTATTCTCCAATTAGCATTCTCGTTGTGGTCGTGGCGATTTATGGAAAGAGTATTGATATTCTCTTGGGGAAGGGGAGGAGAGTGCTTTGGCTGTGTTTTTATCAATGTAGCACTGCGAGTGGTCTTGTTCTGTTTCACAGGCTACAGATGTCGTCTACTGGTATTTCCCTACTTGCTATATTTTCGCTGGTAAACATTTTTTGAAACAACCATCAGCTATCCATTGGACGTTGTCCGCATGGTGCTAAGTTTGAGGTTCTTTAAATGTTCGGGTTTCTGATAAATCATGGCACGTGAGATAACTGTTTTCTTGTATCTCATTCAGTGAAATTTCCATGAATTCCAAGGAAATACCTGTGAGAAATAAACAATATTATCTTTTTCTGACTTATCGCATTGTAAAGAACTTCATATTTCTCTCCGTTTTAGAGTTTATACTACATCCAGTGAATAATAAAATAAATTAAAATATTATATTGAAAGATTTAGAAGATTTCTTATTAATAAAAATAAAAATTTCCTTTCGAATTCATAGACTGTCATTTCTTTCTATCTTTTTCTTCAACTTTTTTACAAAATTCTACGAAATCAAGTTTCAAATACTATCACATAATTAATTTATTTTATAAATAAAAACTATATTTTCAGACTCATGGCTCAATTTTCAGAGAAGCAGTTCCCGCTATTCTGCTGTCCTATTAATTAGAGCAAAATAATGGTTTTCAGTCATATTTTTAAACCAATACAGTATTCGGTTTTGCAAATTAATGGTTGTCCCAAGTATGTGAAGAAACTGTTAACTATAAATTTACATCTGAATATTAACCTGGTTTGAATTTCTTAGCTGCAATTGCTATTTGGTCGCTTTCATTCTGGTTGTAAACGTGGTGCACATGATTTCGAATACTATTGAGACATTTCAGATTCAAATATTTTAGAAGAAAATTTTTATGTTATTAAATAAATTAAAAAGAAACTGCTTTTCTAATTCTTCATTTTAGATACTAAGTTAGTATGATAATTTTTGTGACATTCGAGAAGTTTCTTTTCGTAAACTTCCAACTGTTATGTTAAAAAATGGTGTTTTGTAAAAAAGGAAATTAAAACGTAAGAACATTCATCAATTGAAAAGAGCGAAATTATTCTCGACTTAAAGCCAGTTTGAGACTTTCATTTTGCTTACGAAATAATTGTGTAAGTATTATTTGAACAAAATTTCTTTAGAATAGTCCACACTTACCTTCATCTACCATACATTAAAGAAAGTAATAATAAACATTAGATATAAATGAACGTGCTTTGAGACCTCTACCACTATTTTAATTCAAACCTTTTCGATACAAAAATTTTTGCTGAAAGGAAAAAAAAGTAAATTAATGATAATGTAAGATTTCTTTAATTTAAAGCTTATTCTTTTATATCCGGGTTGGAAACGAAAATTAAAGTTGAAGTCGCTATCTTTTGAAGTGACTAGGAAAAGAATGAATTGGTTCTATTTATTTCTGATTTTGAGGTTTCAGCGCCATCTGCTAGTTCTATGAATGTTTGGAAACTAGTAGAAGGAAAAACATTTATCGGAATTATACATTTCAATTATTAGACAACAGGGGAAACAATGTTAAAATTGGAGAAATATATGTATGTCATTGCATTTACAAATTTCAGCTTCAAAGCGCAGGTCGAAAAGTAATGCAAATAAAGTCAAGGTTTTTAATGTAAGTGAAAAAAACGGAAAACGCGTCAATAAGAGATTATACATAGAGTAAAAGTACCAAAGGTCTTATTCCGGAGATTGATAAAAAACCGCAATGCCGCCATCTCTTCTATACACAAAACTATCCAATTTGATTTATGCCTTTTCGAATGGAAACCCAATGTGTTATTGTCATATTAATGTGAAGTGTAATATTTTCGATGTCCTTCTTGGTACGAACAGGTAAATTGTGACAATGTATGTAAACTTTTATCTCAGATTTCTAGTGACTGGCTCACTTAGCATTTCACTTTTTTTGTAAATATCATCTTTGTAACAATTATTTATTATTATATTTAATTTAAATCATCCAGTAATTTTATTGTGAATCATGTAAAAGATTTATGATATTTTGCTTTCACTTTATTACTATGCTTTCCGATGTAGATAGATTGTCCCATGTCTAAAAAATAAACGCTATATGAAATTTTTTTATTTGATATGATAAACAAATTTTTTGTTGTTTCTATCGCCATTATAGTAATAAAAAGCTAAGATAAGTTGCCGAACCTTTTGGGTAAATGAATAAAACATCGAACGCCGATAGAAATGAAAGTACAGCTGATCTGCACAAGGCGAGTGCAAAGGTACCCTTTTTTGGATAGATAACCCGGAAATATGGTTTTCTCAAGTAGGAGCTCAATTCAAAATAACGGTATCTCTTCCAAATAAACGAAATCTAGCGACTTAATTTCTCAAAAAAATTCCAAATTTGTTGGAAATGTATGGAATATCATAAGTAGTGATAGACAAACTAAATATTCGAATTCCAAAACAAGACGCCTGAATGTATTTAATAAAAGTGAAAATTCCAGAATTCAACGTTAAATTACTGGAATTAAATTATGTGATTTAAAGCCAAGTCAACTGTTACAAAAATTTCGGTAGTTACTTTAGATGCTTCAGAAAATTTGATAAAAACTTTATAGTTGGAAAATTACCTGAATGTATCAGAAATATTTTAATTGACTCTAAAGAAGATATTTACAGTTTGGCAATTATAGCTGACAAAATTGGAGATATGAGCTTAAAAACGATTTTTGCAATACGAATAATTTACACAATTCTTCTAACCAATTGTTAGATCAAATTAAAAATTTAGAGCAGCAAATTGCTGAATAATGTGTCCGTACTATGGCTAAACCAAGAACACGGATTAACAATTCTTTTTAATATCGATCTAGAAGTAATCGGTGCAACAATTTTGTGTTTTTCGATTTAGAGTTAAACGTTTACCGGAAAAATGTAAGACTCCTTGCAGTTGAAAAAAAAACATAAGATAATTAGGAAAGATCCAATCTGAAGTAAGTTCAGCGATTATGCAGAAAATGTAAAGGATTGTCGCAAATTTCGTTTATTACACGAATATCTTAAAGGTGCATAAGAAAAGGACAAGAGAAAAATCCAACGGACTGAAGAAGCCGAACAACAGTTTAAAAAGTGCACGAATGTCCTCGCAAATGTAGCATTGCTATCCTTTCCCGATTCTGGATTACCTCTGTCGTTATTTACACATGCTTCCGATACGGTAATAGGTTCAGTGTTATTACAATATGAAAATTCAACTTATAAGCTATTGCATTTTATTCTAGAAAGTTAAACGAAACTAAGCAAAATTACAACACTTATGACATATATTTATTAGGCATATATCTTTCAAATAAAAACTTCAAGCATTATCTAAAATTAAGAACATTTATAATTTATAAAGACCATAATCCTTTAATATTTCCCTTTCACCAAACGCTTGACAAAGCAGCACCTAGACATGGCAGCCAACTTAAAAATATCTCCAGTTTTTAACTGATATTAAATATATAAAAGGTGAAAACAATGTTGTAGCCGACACGTCATCTCGGATTCATGAGGTTTAATCAATAGATTATAATCAAATAGCTAATGCACAACTAAAGATGAATAATTAAAGAGTTTGTAAATCACTAATTCCTTGAATTTACAGCAGTTCTCTCTACTTTAAGGAATTATTTACGTTAGGATACGTTAATCCCTACTTTCTTGAATTGAAAACAGCGCTCTCAACCTTTATGTAAATATTTTTGTGATACTTTAACTAGCAAAATGCGCCAAATATATTCCACAAGTTTCCGAAAATAAATCTTCCAACATATTCACGGACTATCACATCCAGAAATTCAGTCAACTATAAAGTTAATTACTTCAAAATTCATTTGGCCTGGAATTTAAAAAGATTTGCAACTGTGGTCTCGAAACTTCATTATTTGTGAAAAAGCAAAAATGAACCAAAACAAAATTTAGAGAGTTTGAAGTACCTTCAGGAAGGTTTTGTGTAGAACAATCGATCTCATTGCTCCTCTTCCTCCATCCAGAGGAAATATTTACTGTCCAACTTGCATCTACAGATTTTCAAGCTGGATTGAAGCAATTCCTTTAGATAGTATTTCAGCAGACACAGTGGCAAGAGTATTTTAAAGCAACTTTATAGCAAGTTTGGGAACGCCACACAGACTTATTACCGACCGTGGAACTTAGTTTAGAAGTGAAAATTGTAAATTTCATCCAAAATCTGTAGTATTAAGCTTCAACATTCGACAGCCTTTCAACACGCATCTAAAGGCAAAGTTGAATGCCTTCACAGAATATTATAAATATTATTAAGTGCTCACAACTATTTGTCATGGATTAATGCATTACCGTCAGTACTCTCGGGTTTGCTTACTGCCATCCAAGAAGATAACAATAATTCAATTGTACAAAACGACCGCATTTAAGAACTGAGGGTGGGCGATGAGGCCGACTCTTATGTGCATTCCCCAATTCCAGAATTAGTCCTCAAATTTTTATCCTCAGTTGGAGACAAAGCAATTTTGCGCTGATTATTTTGGTATCTTTTAATGATATACTAAAAATTCATTGTTTTTTATTTATATGCAGAAAGCTAGGAAAATATGTCTTCATGCTTTGGTTATAACTAAAATTCCTTCCAAATTTTTGTGCCAAACCACAAGTTTGTAATCAACACCACAAAAAAGATGATGGAGAAAATATTACAACTCCTCCAGATTTTGATTTAAAAAACTATTAAATGATTGGGGAAAGCGAAAAGAAGTCAAATAAGGAAGGCAAAGGCGGAAGTCCCTCCAAAGGGGAGCTGTGAAAATCTCAGCTGGAGGGCTTCTAAGTTCATAGGAATAATGGGTTGCTTTTTTCATTCGACTGAGCGCTCTGCGATGCCCAGTTCTCGAATTTTGTCCGTTAGGAGGGGCAGAACTCTTTTCAGGTCTTCTCTGTCTCTCTCTTAATTCTTTATTGATTTTTCCTCTTCTTTTAAAGCTGTTATTGCTATTTTGCCATTTTCGTTGATCATTGAACAGTCAAATTGGAAAAGAAAGCCAGTTAGAATAAAAAGAAAATTCCAGGATTAAAACAAGTTTCTTGGGGGGAAGGGACTGCAGCTTTCCACCCTTAATGGACGAGCCTCCAATGGTACTGAGTTGAGAAATGGGTGAGATATTTCAAGAAGATATAAAATATATAAAAAACGATAACTATTTCATTGGGCTCTGAAAATGTTGGGGCTTAAAAAACAATGAACCAGTTTCAAAATCTGGAGAAAATAACCATTTCTTTAAAGAGAAATTAAAACAAATTTTAGGAATTTTTTAATAATATATATATGATTATTAATTAACTTTTAAAATTATTTTTTGTAAGTAAATTTTAGTAAAATAATGAATATATTGTAAATTGTTTATGCGAGTATTTTTTAAAATGACACAAGCGCGACATTTGAAATTTTGCATAATAAAATATTTAAAATATTAAAAATATTTGAATTATCTCTTGACAACTTTTCTGAATGATAAAACAGTTAAAATTACATTTTATATTCAATTATTTATTCCTTAAGAACAAAATTTTTGTGCAAATAAATGTGTAGGACGATTTCTTCCAGAACATAAGAAATTTAATTTTAGAATTTTATTTAATTATTTTTATTTATCTATTTTTGTTTACAAACGAATAAAAAATTTAAATTCGCATATTGGTGTGTAAACACTTTTCATAGTTGAAATTTTAAAAATAGATTTTCTCTGAAATTATCATCCGGCGTTCTGGATATTCAATGCAATCTATTTAAATTCTAAAGGTAACTGAAGAAACCTCTAGTTGTTATAATTTGTGATTGAAGTGAGATTTTAATTCATAAACACAAAATAATCTTTCTAGCTTTTGTAACAGGATTGCATTCAATTACGTTTAATGGACTTATCAGTGATTTTTCTCCAACTCACGAAAAACATAACTACAAAAGTTCCTCAAAGCTACAGCCCTTACTCTAAAACCCGCTAATGTCTCTCATTTCTGTTTCATTTAATTTGTTTTTCCATAACATGATGTTCTTCATAAAGATAGAGAGTGTAAAGATGTCTGCTCTTTGAGTTATTATTTGTATTTAATTTTTTCTACTATTTATATTGCTAGTAAAATATTTATTGTCTTTTGGTAAACATTTTACAATGAAGAATCTTTTGAATCTCTGTTATCGAATAGAGATACATGGTGCTCCATATACAAACTGAGGTTAAATGGCCATTTCAATGTATATTATGTTGTTTAAAAATATACTATGCGTTCTTGCCTACTATTATATGAATATTATGTTTAGAAAATTATGGCGAAGCAAGCTTTAAACGTGCAAGTGATACTTACATCGAGAAAATATATTTACTAGTCATAAGAGTTCAATCGAGCACTTAAATGTTTTGTAGCACTTTCTTTAATCCTCATATTTTTAAGCCAGAATTAATGCAGGGAAAGCAGAATTTTAGTTTATGCATGGTGCACATGATTTCGAATAACATTGAGACATTTCAGATGAATATTTAAATATTTTTAAATAAATTGAAAGGAAACTGCTTTTCTAACTCTCCATTTTAGATACTAAGTTAGTATGATAATTTTTGTGAAATTCGAGAAGTTTCTTTTTGTAAACTGTCAACTGCCACGTTAAAAAATAGTTTTTTATAATAAAGGAAATAAAATCAATAATTGGAAATAGTGCAATTAATCTCGAATTAACGCCTATTTGAGTCTCGCATTTTGCTTACTAAATAATTCAGTAAGTATCACTTGAACAAAATTTGTATAGAATCATTCACACTTGCATTCATTTTAAAGACGTATTTTGTATTGGCAGTAGAAATAAACATTAGAAGTGAATGAACGCACTATGAGAGCTCTACCACTATTTGAATTAAAACTTTTAATATATATAATTTTTTTCATTCAGACACTAAGAAAGGGAATTCTTTAACGATTAATTCTTTAATTTAAAGATTGGTCTTTTATGCCCTGGCTGGTAAACGAAAGTAAAACTTGTTATCTTCTGAATGTACTAGGAAATAGGCGAAGTGGTACCATTTTCTTCCGGTTTTGTGGTTTTAGCGCCATCTGTTAGCTGTATAAATGTGTTCTATTTCAAAACAGCAAGAAGGAAAAACCATTATAAGAATTAATCATTTAAATTATTGGACAGCGTAGGAAACAATGTTAAAATTGGAGAAAAATTTGTATGCCATTTCTTTCACGAATTTAACTTATTTATTGACATAAATAAAGAAAAATAATTGATGGATAAAAAATCTCTGTGTTCAAGGCGATAGATCTGCTATTTCAAGTGATAACGTTGTAAGCTTCATGTAGAAGAGGTATCAAACGCTGATCATTAGCACGTTTGAGTCAAAAAAATGTCAGACACTCTTTGGAAATAATGTAACTCGGAGAAGGAAACATCTAAATATTTTGGAAAATTAGATGATTGAATTTCAATAATATATAAAGAAATTATTGCATATATTATGATTTGTTGAATAAGTTCGGATTTTTTGAAAATTGAATTTCGTATTCATTTAGATGTTGTCAATAAGACTTTCAGGAATGATTAATAGATGGCAGCTCTAGATTTGAAATCCACTTTATTTTCATTGTTTTTACAACCAAATCGTATATAGATTTTATCAGGAGTAGGATAAAAATAAGCGTCAAGTTCCGCCGCATAGAATTTTAGTTTGGAAAATTCTTTATTCAAGGTCACTGGAAGTGGAAAAAAAACATAAAAATAGAAAAATTTTATAGCCTTAATATCATTATCGAATGTCCACTGGGTGTGGACATTCTCATCTATTTACATTTTCTGCCTCCATTTCTTTCTTTCTATGTTACATTTTCTCAAATTAGCGTTAACATTTCACAACATTTATCAAGCTAAAGATACGAAGGGGAAAAAATTTTAATTAATCTGTGGAAGTAAGAATAAAAAAATATTTTTGTTAATTATATATTTTTGTTGTAAATCAGAAAAGGATTCCAAACACAAATTAATATTATGTTTAAAATTTAAATTCTTCTAATTTTAGTTATTTGAAAACTTATAAAAGAAAATTAAGTTTATGAGTAATTTTAGTTACCTGGTCTCAATTATATGCAATTATCATTAAAAAAACAGAGTCGAAGATATTTAAATAATATTCTGTTTCCTTCCTATCAAACTTTCTATAAAAACTTATTAACAATAGTTTTGGTAAGTACAAATGAAAATATGAAATTATTATAATTATTATTTAGTTTTCATTTTGGTAAATCATTTGGCACGTTATTTTCGCGATATCAGATAAATTCACTCCATTCAGTTTTTAAGTTGTTTAGTTCTTTTATTGTTGTCACTTTTCTTCTTAGTTCTGCTTTGTTTCTTCTGATTTTCTGCTCTCTCTCGTAAGAGTTTTCTGTTCTTTCTCGTCAGAAAAGAAAACAAAATTTTTAAATAATTTTCTGTATCTTTTTCAATTCCGAAATGTAGATAGCTTATTTAAATCTGCAATGCATATGTTGTATGTTTCCAACATGTGATATTACGAACTTGTCTCATATATACATTTTTAATGTAAAAATACCTTCTTGCTCAGAATAGCTTTGGTGCTGCCATCTACTAACGTATTTGAAAGTTAGGGAATCATCTTCTGAGCGTCACACAACAGATTACTAGGGTTAATAAAAGTCTATTCGTAGATTAACAATATATACAATAAATGGTAAAAAATGAAAAAAAAGTGATGGTAAAAGTGAATAACCATCATATATATTATTAGTTTTCTAGGATTTTGATATCGTCATTTCTTCTTTTATTTCTAGCATTAAATATTTTTTATCGGGCTTTCAAACGATTTTTAAGGAATCGAAGTTCACAGATTAATAACTTTAGCTGTAATTTTAGGTAATTGCAGTCCATGTCTAAATTGGAAATGTGCGCAAATTTATGCGATTCGGCGGTGTACTATCGTGTGAGAAAAAGGAACCACCCATCAGTGTTTTGCCGGCGTTCATCGCGTAAGAAAGCAAAATGCACCAATTTTAAGGAAATATGGTCTAGTGAAAGATTTCTCTTTTACAATTTTCATTTGGGGTCATACATATTTATAATTGTACTAACTTCAAAATTTCCAGTGGAAACACACATTTCTCTTAAAACATTTCGAAACTGCATAACAAGTTATACTTAAATACCAAGTTTCATGATCCCAACATTTTTTTATTCGAAATGATAAGGAAATGAAATTTTGAGTTTCTAATTTTAAAGTAAAATTTTGAATTTTGATTGATATTTCAAGAAATAATATAACTATTGAACTAGAATTTTTTTATGTAGTAGTATGAATTATTCTGCACATTTTACACTTTTACCTTTTATTTTAAAATAAATATGAGCACATGAAATATTTGATCGAAATTGATGTCAAAAAAGTTTTGAATAGCAACACTTATAAATTTTAACAGCAATCGAAGCACGTGGACAATTCATAGGCGGATGCAAAATTTCAGTTTATTCGTAAACAAAATTTTGAAGTGGCATTAAATATTCTATTTTCACTGTAATTCAAAAATATTTTATTATTAAATATAATCATTGCACGATTTTACTTAAAGAACAGTACATATATATGTATTTAACTATTTGTACATATAAGATTTATAAATTATAGTGGTGTGATATTGCACTATTTCTTTCTATACCCATCAAGTTTAACCGATTGTAAAATGTACCATTACCTTGAAAAGAACGTTTAAAGGGCGAAATATTTTAAAGTGCTACTACCGACATTTAAAGGCAAGTAGATAACTTCTCTATCTAAATGTAGATAAGAGACATTTTATAATTCAGAACACAAAATATCGAATATCTTCTGATATATTCATGCCTATTAATCAAAATTTATTTTTTGGCTTATTTTTGGGCATGGCACACAAACGAACAGGAAGACCAGACATAATTTCTTCAAGGACAGAAGGGCAGATCCAGAGGCTCGCCTGTAAAAAAAAAAGAAAGGCGCAGTTAGGGTCCACGCCATAGATTTTACGTGAAATGATCGGTATAAAATCATAAAACAAGTATTTCGTTTTAATATGTAATTTAATTATCAATCCCTTTAATACAAATCACAAGCTACCACAGATCCTTGCTACATGCGATAAACTTATTATTTATCTATTCTGTAATCATTATACTACTCTGTGTAAATATTTTATTAAAGAGATTGATAAATTACATTTTAATGCGAAATACTTGTTTTATGATTTTATCCCGACCATTTTAAAAAAAGTCCATGGCGCGGAACCGAACTGCGCATTTCTTATGTTTTATTTGGAGTAGCTTCTGAGTGCGCCATCTGTTGACGGTATATATTACTACATGTCGCGTATGTGCAGTAGAATATTTACTACAAATTCTCATATTTCCCGTAATATTCAAATTTTAATACAATGTTCTTTTACGTATTGTCAAACATTCTGTAAGTTTTGTACAATTCGGAAGCGAACTCTGCATGTTATAATCAAAAAACCTGCGGAGTTTGAAATTTACAATTAAATACCGATTTTTACTTATAATCTGATGAATATTTTTATTGTCTCACTTTGGGTCCTAGTTATATTCCTCAAGCTCTTTAAAATGACACCGGAATCAACATCCTATCTAAACGCGTTTCTACGCTACACTTATTTATATCCTTACATAGAGATAATTCATAACAATCACGCGCATGTGCCTACACTGGTACGATGACGTCACATGCAAAACAAATACTATGTGGCAAACTCTTATAGATATGATCTATCCGTTGTGGGGTCAACCATTCTTTTCGGATTATCAGTCTCGTAGTTATTAGCGATTCAAATAAGAAGGTATTTTGTCACAAAAGAAAATTCAACCGACTATCACTCTAGCGAGCGGAAAGACGTTTTCTCGTCAAAATGTCTTGAGCGCAAATTGAAGATGAGAGACATTTGCCATGTAGTAGTCGAACGATAAGAAATGCACTGCACATAAATCCTATTGCTGTATACACGAAGGTGAAAGGAACAAGTCCACTTTCCAAAAGTTATATTGATTCACATGTAAATTTTGACCGGGAACATTTAACAGCTGACACCAACCGGAATGATATTGTATTTTTGGACGAAAAACTGTTTTATTTAAATTATTTATGTAGTATGGGAGCCTAGGTCCCGTTCGTGGTGAAGTGTGAAGTTTCGTAGACATGTGAGGACACAGTTTTGCTATTTTAGTAATTTAATGGACAAGACGAACACAAGGGACGAACATAAAAGAAAGGACATAAAGTAAAAGAATTGAGAGGGCGGTCACAGCCCGCTTACATTAATTAAACATTTATACGAGAAATTTTTAAATGACTCAAATACGAAATTTTAAATTTCACAATTGTGAAAAATCCTTACGTAGTACAGAAATATGGATAATATTTT
>BGPR01039560.1:0-14262 GCA_013235015.1 Araneus ventricosus
TGCTGCTGTCTAGCATAAGGTAGCATTAACTCTTTTAATCCACTCTGGTTTTTAAAGAAAACATGTTTTCATTTTACTGTGCTGCCTAGTCCGATTTATCGAAACTGGTGTGGGTTGGTCCATTCCGCTTCCCAACGCCTCATTTCATTTATTATGAATTTAAATTTGTGCGAGCCTAATAAGTTTCTTTTAGAAATTAGTCTCTTTTATTGACTGGAGGGATGAAGTCTGCTTAGTGCTTCATATTGTATTATAGATACGCAGAAATATTTTCTTGTCGAATTTCACGATGTTTCTTGTATAAGGCAATGACAAAAATTTAAAAATAGCATTTTGAAAAGGAAATGCTCAAATGCTTGGTTTAGCACTCTTCTAGGTCTTTTCGCATCCATACTATCATACTCTTTTTCTTGTTTTTAATTTTTCCCATTTAGTACTTTGAATTTAAATGAATACTATAGACGATTCTTGGATTCCGAAACCCTCCGCGCTTTTGCGCTTACGCTAGGTGGAGTTGATTTCACCAAAAATAGGGGTGAAGTGAGAAATGGAGGGGGGATATTTAAATTTCACTTAGCCTGACCTAACAAAAAAATACAGAAATGAGCTCTTCTTGCTCGTTGCCTGTCACCCCTTCCCGGAGTAAAATCGTCCAAAAGTGTCAGTCTTAGCATTTTGAAACGATCAGTATATCCGATTCTTCTTATTCAATTTTGTTTACTAGAATTCCACAGCAATAATTTGCTTTTTTTGTAAAAAAACCCCTGCTATTTACATTTTTGCTGAATAATAAATAATCGAATAGCTTTATATTCAACGCCATTTGTGTTTGTTTATTCTACTTGTTACAACATCAGACGTCACATCTTGACATGATGTAATTATGGTATAAAATTCGATATAATATACTGGAGTTTTGTGAAAAACACAGAACTTCTTAATAAACCATTCAGTTTGTGGAATTATAAAAGACATTCTATGTCTTATCGCTGATTTCTCATGGTGAAACATTGTTTTTTTTTTCATTTTACACTGAATTCATCAGTAAATTCTCTGTAAACATGTTTATGTTCCGAAAAATAACATTCTGTTGAAGGGTAAGACTGAAGTTGCCACCAACGAAATTCGAAAATTCTCAAAATAATTGGCTGCCATTTTATCATTCCTGCTGGATTAATGTACAGAAATGATATCTAATTGAAATACCCATATGTCACGATATTTAATGCTCAAGATAAAGAGCTAAATATCACTTTCACGGATAAAATAACGCTAATGAATATGTCCGAAATTTCACCCATTTCAGTTTTCGCCGTCTTTTGTGATTTATGATTAGGGAAAATTTATTATGCTTTGAGAGGAGTGTCAACGAATGGGAGACAATTATATTTCAGTTGTTGGATTTAGTTTTCCGTCAACAGCGCGCATTATGTAGTATTTCTTGCATTAAGGAACAAAATTAGTCTTTCAGCAGCTGCGTTGGAGAAAATCTTTAATAAGCTGCATGCACTTTCTGCTTTTTCATCCCCGGTTTCACGTCATTAATTTAAGTCTCGTTTCTTTGAATAACGTCAACGGGGAAGCACAGATCCATTATGTAAATTGTAAATAAAATTTAACAGTCGTAACTTGAAAGTTAATTAGTTTGGGTTGTTAGCTGTGTTTAAAGCCCGTTAAAAAGTCGACTTATTTTGAAATATCTGTTCTGCTAGGATCTGAGAGGGTTTTCTTACTTACTTTTTTTAAAAAAAGTACAAAACTAGAACATTTTTTTTTCCTCTTTTCTTTTTTAGAAGTAAATTTGCATCCAACGATAATTTGCAACTAATGGCAACATTTTTCTTAAATTAATTTCTGAATTTTTATTATTAAGGTTTTGCACAAAAGACTGTAAGATGAAATAGGAACTTCTCTTTTATTCAGGGGTGAAAATCCTCCGCGGATCCGCGATTTTCCGCTTTTTTGAATTATTTGTAAACTGATATTTATGCAGGACTCTTTTGTGACTTTTTCTTTTATAAAGCAAAATCTGACTTATATAATTTAGGTTTATTATATGTATTTTATAAAAAATATTGATATTATAAAACATTATTTATTAATTGTATCTATTTTAAGAAAGTGAGTAAGAAAACATTGATTTTACAATGTTAAAAATAAGTATTTGTAATTGAAAAAAATCATACATGGCTGTAAGCAAGACCATATTTGTTTCATAATTTTTTTTTGTGATGAGTAAATCATTCAGTAATAAGTGTTTACTTATCTCTTCCTTAATGTATGTCGCTATTCACGTACAAATGTAGCTACTCTCGTGAATTGTCCTCTTTTCTGTTTCTTTGCTGTTTCCACCCCTGAATTTATTAGAATATTATCATGAAATAACTGCAGTGCTTTAGATTTAAAAAAAAGTACGTATTTTGAAACGCGATCAACGATATAGACTCGTTACAACACAGGTTATATTTTATTTATCAATTGTGTAAGTGAGTCAGTTCATGCTCACATCAAGTGCGCGTGTCAGATTATTGTCGGTATCCATTGCGCATCTTGCAGGAGTAAAAAGTATGTGACGTCACCACATAGCATAGGCAATTGGAAGTTAGACGACATGCGCAATTACGTCTGTCATCTCAGTTGATTTCATGGTGGACGAATTCAACTTGGTCACTATAATTGGAATATGCTTTTCATTGAAAAAACCAGCCGGAGTGGTCTCCCCTAAACTTTCTCGTATACGTCCTAACACGGGTGGGGGAAAATACGTCAAGCGGTAGTAGCGCGCTATTTCCTAACGCTGGTACAGAAAAACGCGCGAAGCAGTCGCGCATTTTTTTGCGTTGTAGAATGGTGAAGAAACCGAATATGCAATTTGAATGTCCTTTTTTCAACCGATTGAAACCAAAATTGGACACAGATCTACAATTAAGGTTAGAAGACCGCATACCAAATTTTATTTATCTAAGTCATTGTGTTTTGGAGTTATCATGTTCACAAGCATGCGATTATACAGACCGCCAAACAATCAACCCATTGACGAATTTGGTCCAAAATTTGATACGGACCTACATTCCTGATGATAAAACTGTGTACCAAATTTTATCTATCTAGCTATTTAAGGTTTTGAGTTATCGTGTTCACATGAACACGGTCAGACAGCCAGACTGACTTTCCGTACACTTATATCGTCCAAAATTTGATACAAATCTACCAATCTTGTGTAAAGACCATACACCAAATTTCGTCCCTCTAGCTCAAATCGTTTTTGAGTTATCGTGATCACAGACAAACACAATTCCAAGATTCTGTTTTTCGGACTGAGGGAGGTCTAAAACGTGGAGATACATCAAAATCTCGAGTTCGAATTTTTTGACGATTACAATACTTCCTCTTTGTATACTTCATATACGAGAAAGTAAAAATTAAAGAGCGCTCCCTTTTTGGCATCGTGGGGCGGATCCTTTCCTTTCACTAATTAACTTTTGTATTTCTTAAGAAAATTTTGAGTGTGTTTTTAAAATCTGAATTTTTATTATTTCACATCACACTTGAAACATACCAAGAAAAACTTCCAACAATTTTAGGAGAGAGATCTGCAAGAGGCTAACTGCTAGAGGAAATCTGAGTTTTTAATTTTATTATTAGATTAAACTTCAGTTTTTAAACTTGAAAATTGCGAGACGTGAGACAGGAGAAGCGTGATAAGAAATAGCATATTCGAACTTAAGACTAGTATAATCAGTTGAGACCAAGTTCATTCCATTGATGAAGTGGTATTTCAAAGTGCAGCAAACGCAAGCATGTTTACTTCAGGAATTGCTAATCGGAACGACGCAATGAATAAACAGCCCGCCAAAGCGGGCCTCATCATCATCAGAGCAGTAATTATCGATTCCGATCAATAATCCAGGTTCTGGCCTATATTCACAACATCCCGGGATGGAGGCCCAGCCATGCCCTATTAATAATGGATAAGCTTACTCCTAGAAATGGTCTCCATATCGGTGTCGCCTGATAGATTAGTTGACCTTTATGGGCTTTGTGGATTGAGTGGAGAAACATCAATTGTCTCTGTTTCCTGCGTGCGTGTTTGCAATGATAGACCCCTTGCTCTGACATTATGTACCTGATAGAGTCGCTCAAGTTGTTACGTTTGCCATGGATGCTTTACCCAGGCTCACGTTGCGAGCGCAACAACCTCGTGGGCAACAATTAATAGTAACAAGCCTGTTTGCATGTGCTTGTTACTTTGGTATCCTAGTGACGGCCAGCTCTCATTTGATGCTGATTACAGCAGAAACTGGTTTGGAATGTTTAATAATGCTCTAACTGTTGCTCCACGTTGATTGATTGATGGTTGAGGTCTAAGTTAGTCTGTTAATTTTCTGCGATTCACGCAGTTTTGCTTAAATTGTCCTTAAAAATACAGTAGAGTCTCCCTACAACGAAGTCTCTCTACAACGAATTTCTCCCTATAACGAAATTTTTAATCGGAATGTTAAATAACATTCAAAATATTCTCCATATAACGAAGTGGTTGTCTCCCTATAACGAATTTTTTCAGAGGTTTATCTTTTCGATTTTTGTCATTTGTGAAGACAAAAATGACAAAAGTTGTTAGTTTGTTACAGTTGATAGTTTCTGTGCAACCAATTCGCTGACACGTGCCTGTTTCTGGAACCACTCACTCTTAAAATGCGAAAATTTTTCTGAAAATTTAACATTACGAAATGCAAAGCAATGTAAAATAACGGAATTTTTCCAAGTAAAATAAACGTAGGTACATATTAGTACATATTATTCTCTAAATTGGTGAATTGTCTCAACTTTTGAGCATTTTATTTATACAATAAAAATTAGTATAATTTTTACAAATTTATAATATATTTTACCTCATTTTTAATTGAAAATCATAATTAAATACATTTGAACTTATCGCACCTATTAAAAAGTTTGGAACATTTACTTGAATAACTGCAAAAATCTTTAATCTCCGTATAACGAAATTTTCTCTATAACGAATTTTTCAATTGTAACCAAGCGATTTCGTTATAGGAAGACTCCACTGTATATCAAGAAGGTTGTTATGCAGTGTTTTCAAGAAAATATGCAGGTTTAGTTTAGTTTAATTACATGGCAACAAGAGGGCTATTTTGGGACGGACCTTGTAATTTTGAACCGTGGTCAGATGACGATGACGGTACCTGAGATGGCAACCCTCTCGAAACTTCCGCATCACATCAGCGGGAGGACATCTCTCCCCCTACGTATGATTTAACATGCAACAGGCCCCCTACACGGCGGATCTTCAGTGGAATCGGGTTTCGAACCTGGAACCCTGTGGTCCCGAGACGTCTAGAAAATATGCAAACACTGTAATACTATATTAGTCAGTCTTTAGAAATAAAGAGAAGAGAAAAGCATAGTAAAAATTTGGTGAAATTAGTAGTTGAGAGTATGTTTGGTTTTCATCTGAACGTATACGTTTTCATTTTATTATTTACTAGCCGCCTTCGGCGACTAGCTTGTTAGCTGGGAATATAATTTCAATTGAATCCCTTATGCGTAATTTGATATTCATGGTTCCTTTAACAAAGTAATTTTAAAATTCAAATTTTGATAGACATTTAACCCGTTTTCTTTTAGTAGCTTTACACGTGTTCTGTTTATTGCCTACATGAAAGTCCCTAATGTAGTCCATAAACTGTCCTGTCAAGTAACATCTAATTGCAAGTTGTTGGCGCCAACTTCACTTTCTTATTCCTCGTGCAAAATACGCATTTCATTTTGATGTTAAAACTTCGAGGCACATGTGCCGATAAAAAGAATTAAAACCTAGCAACCGTATTCATTCAGCTTAAAGGATACATTTCCAAATATATTTATTGTCTTAGAGGATGTTGTTTACAGATTTTCAGAAAAACTGGCGAAATAAAAAAAAAGGAAAGAAAATTCATTAGGATATTGCCTTTGCTTTCAACAATGGGAAAGAAATACGCAAATAACTATTTGTCTAAACAATGAAAACGGTTTGAATTTCATTGTAACACTGAAAAGTATTTTTGTAAATTATGCATAAAAATATATTTAAAAATTCATTAAAATTAGAGAAAAAATTGTACAGCAATTTATTTCATATCATTGAAAAGTTAATTTTTTGGACTTTCAGATAAAGTGGAAAAACAATTTTTGTGCTGTAATATTTCGGAAGTTATTGAGGAAAAACGTCAAATTTTCGCTTAATTTTTAATTTATTGAAATTTCAAAAAAAAGGGGCTCCGAGGTGCACATTCCCACCCTCCAAAGTATGTGTGTGCCAAATTTCGTAGGTCTAGGTCCAGCGGTTTGCCCTGTATAGCGCCAACACCCAGACGCACACACACATTCTCCTTTATTATTAGTAGAGATATGTTTACCCTATGTTTAAATGTCTATTTATTTTCCGTCGGTCTTGATTCATACTTGTCTTTTATTGTACGGCTTTTAAATGAATATTTTGCACAAACATTCTCATTGTAAATTCTTCATTTAACCGCTTAACTTAACAGCCCGAGAATACTCGTGCATCGAATTATCGAAATTTTAGTCTTATAAACTAAAATTGAATCATTAATTAGCTTTATAATTTGACACAAAAAATATGTAGGATCCATAAACATCTTAAGTATCCTATGCCTTCTTAGATGAATGAAAACGACAGCCCCTTTCCTAAACAGGAGGGGTCATCTTATTATATAGCAAAGAAAACTATTCAGTTAAGTGGTTAATGACAAAAATTTCTTTTGTTTTCTTTGGTATATAAACCCTAAATACTAATCATAAAACAATAGTGAGAATATAATGGACAAAATATGTCTCCGTACGCTACAGAAAACTGTATGAAATTCAGCATGATTCATGATGAAATTTTGATACATTGGGAACTCCCCCCCCCCGTTATTTTGATTTTATTATACATATGATATTCACTTGATATAAATATCAAGTGAAATATAGTTGAATTATTTAAATAAACAAGCTTTTTAATTGAAATTGAACATATTGTGACAAAATCGTCTTGTGGGTGTACGTGAATGCAGTCCAATAAGCAGGATTAAAAATAATAAAGCTCTTTATTTTACAAATATTCTAAGATAAGAAAGGTAGCACAAGTATTAACACAGCACTTGTAAAGATTCACAATAGAGATTACCATTAAAATCTCAACACAGCACTCAAAGGCTTCTTGTTAGCTCACCAGCTTGCTTGCTGATCAAGATCCAACTGACTCTTCTTGGCTTGAGAGCTTGCCTTTTATACTTTTCAACAGGAAGTGACTTCATTACGTAGGAAGTGACGTAATCTCTAGAAAGTTCATGAAACCAGTAGAAATAGGTGGAAAGTTTGAGGTCCTTCTACAAAATTCCCTTTGTCGCCAAATTAGTCGCCAAGATTAGCATCTTAGGGAAACGACTTTATAGCTTTGTAACAAGCTACTCAAAAATTAAATACGCAAGATCGAAGACATAAAAAGTGCCGTGGCATTAATATCAACCAAATATAGCGACTGATAATGAGTTTTCGTTTCATTATCACTTTGAGCTTCTGTAATTTTTATTGAGCAATTTAGCGTATTAACAGCCAGTATTTTTTTATGTTTTTCAAGTAATTTGGTGTTCCTACTGCTTGTACATCAATGTCCCTGAGTTCGAAAGAACTATGTTTGGTATTCTGCCTATGAATACGATGACTTTAAAACGGACAGAGCTAGACAAATGTAATTTGGTATGAGGTCTTTCGACCAAAATTTACTCTGTATCAAATTTTGGAAGAAATCCGTCGGCGGGAAGTCTGTATTACTGTTTGGCAACGGATTCCGAAACTTGCACTTTTGGACGATTTAACACCGGAAAGGGGTGTCAGGCAATGAGTCATATGAACGCATCTCCGGAGTTCTTTGTTAGAACACGCTAAGTAAAATGGAAACATCTCCCCTTCCATTCTTCACTTTTCCTCTATTTTGATGAAAATAATGGCGCATGCGCAAAAGCGCGAAGGGTTTCGGGATCCGTTGCTAAACAATATACATGTTAATCAATCATATTAGTGTTTTGATGTGTGTGTGTTTTTCTCTTTCTTTTGAAAATATGTTTTTTGATGTTCAGATCTCCATTGTCCTTTGTTTGGGAAAATTTCGGGCTATGAGAAGCTAGGTTTGGCGTAATGCTAGCTTCTTACAGAAAAATTTCCCAATTATTATTTCGAATCCATTTCGAATAGTTCTTAGCCCTTGAAAAAGTGGACTAGAATGGATTCCTTGTTTGTTTTTGGTTATATTCGATTAAATCTGAGTTTATTTTTATTTTTTGGCTTTCTTTGTATGATCTTGATTTCCATACATGTATCATAATTCCAAAACACAACAGAGGCCAGGTGGTCTAGTGATAAGGTCTCGACCTCGGAACCGGAGGGTCGCAGGTTCGAAACACGATTCCACCGAAGATCCGCCGTGTATGGGGCCTGTTGCACGTTAAATCATACGCAGTGGCCAAACGTCCTTCCGTCGGTGTGGTGTAAAAATACCCACACTGGCCCGGCCTACCCAAAAAGGCTGTAAGGCCGGTAGAGGACCAGAGGGGAGAGAGCCCCTCCACCAGCATATGGAGGACGGGATTTATTGGGTACAATAAGATGATACAGGCATTGCCCGAACAGGGGCAGTAATTTTAAATACAAGAGAGCTGGGAGTGTAAACATGGTTCGACCCACCTCGGTGGGGAGAAAATAGCTAGATTTACTGCTCGGGCAAGCAAGGAACAGTAAAAATAGATAAGTATTGAAAAAGAAACAAACAAATAAACACAGAAAAAGCAGTAAAAATCAGATATATAAAAAAGTCAAAGAGTGAAACCCCATAGTATAAAAACAATATTTCACATCAAACGACACACAAAACACAAATAAAAACTGTACCAAACATAGAATTAAAAATACATAAATTACGTTGGTGTGGCGTGAAAGCTTGGAGAGGGGGTGCCAGCTCAGGTGTGGTCCTCGTCATTTGACCGCGGTTCAAAATTACGAGGTCCGTCCCTAAATAGCCCTCGTGTTGTTTCAAAACTGGCCGTTAATCTAACCTAACCTAGCCATCCAAAACACAACGAACTATAGGGGTGAAATTTGGTATATTGTTCTATCACCAGAATTGTTGATGAGTATCGAACTAGGAGCCAAATCCATAAGCTGTTTGATTGTCTATCGGTTTGTCTATTCGCGTGTAAGTGAAGGCGATGTTGCAAAACCGCAACAAGCTTAATGAATGAGATTAGATATGTATTCTTGATATTAAAATTGTAGTTCTGTATCAAAATCTGCACCCGAACAGTCAAAGGTAAGAGTTCCAAAATACATATAATCAAACCTCGATTAACCGTCAGTCATCGTCAACGTAATGTAGGTTTCTAGTATTACAATACAGGGTGTCCACACTTATCGTGATCAATAGCTAATTTCTAAACCGTTAGAGGTAGACATATAGTTCCAATTGGAAAAATGCTTTAAATGAAGAGGAAAAGTATAATATATGTTTTTTGAGTCACTAAATATATTCCTGAAAAAATACGAATTCTAACTTTTTATATGGTCCCCCGGTCATATCAGTCGTATTTAGTAAAATATTTTTGACACTCTAATATTTTAAACAAAAAAAGTCCCACTCTTCTGCGACTAAAAGTGACCGAGTTATGGAGCTTTGAACATCGCTGACTTAGACCACTTTACACCATTTCAATAGACGTCTTGAAGACGATCCACCAATCAATGAGCAGCACTTGCTCGACGAGGCCGCTGATTGGTTAAAAATCATGAAATTCAAAGCGCCATAACGCGCTCTGTTTTAGTCGTAGAAGGGTGGGACTTTTTATGTTTAAAATGTTAGAATGTCAAGAATATTTTACTAAATACGACTGGTAGGACCGGGGGACCGTATAAAAAGTTAGAATTCGTATTTTTTCCAGGAATATATTTAGTGACTCAAAAAACATATATTGTAGTTCTTCCCTTCATTTAAAGCATTTTTCCGATGGAGCTATATGTCTATCTGTAACGGTTTAGAAATTAGCTTTGATCACGATAAGTGTGGACACCCTGTATATTTCTGTACATTACTACTCCTTTATTGAAGTTTATATTGATCGTTTTGTAAAATTGAATACATCATATATTTACTTTTTTATTTTCTTTTTCGTCCCAAGCCAGCAGTGAGATCACGTGACTGTACATATGTATTAAGAGATTTCTGTTATCAGTCACAGCTCTGGTCCGTACGGTGACGGTTAATCGAAGTTTTACTCTACTTTATTTTCTTTATTATAAGACGAAGCTGAACACAAAACAAATCATATTGTGGAAGTATACGAGAAAAACATACATTAATATAGGATGCAACTTCAGTTTAAAAATATAATCTCGATCACCTTTAGTGTTGTCTTCCTGAAAATAATTAATTTATCAATTTGCTTTCAGCACTACAATGGTTTCTTGCATTTGAGAAGCGTAATGGTAATATTTATTACGGTACACTTTTGGGTGACATTTTAAATTAGCTGACCATTTATAAAAATAAAACTGATTTAATATTGATGATTCTTCATTGAATTTCAATGAGTGGTAATTCTGATGATATATTCACTTTTTTTGTGTTTTGTTGACATCTTAAGCTTCTGTTGTTGGACAAGAGTTCAACGTGGTAAAGGACACACAGGTCGTGATAAGCGTCAGTTGGTGTAAAAACTCCCATTTAACGACACTTCCGGTTGAAGACCCTTCAAAGCTAAACTCAATTTACCGTCTGCCACGATCTAATAAAACAATTATAACGACACCTCCATAATGAAGGAAAAGATGTAAGATGAATTCTCCAATTTATCTTACCCTGTTTGGTGTAATTTTGTTACATCCCACCTGATAAAAAAAATAGGGTAAGTAGAACTCTGAAAGAATGGATGGTCCCAAATTGTGCTGGAACTTACTTCTAAGTTAATTAAGCCGTTTATGATTTTCTCATACATACTGCTGCTGGGACGTCGTAAAATTTTCCTTTTAATGCTTCAACAAAGTTCCGGCGAAGTTTCAGTTTCAGCTTAAAGAAAACGAGACATCTTTCACATCTTCTTGGCAGCGAAATGATGTTCCTTTGGCTCTTTTTTTCTAATCCTTAATGTAAAGGGACAATAATTTCTCGCAAGTAATAGATTTACTTCCATTTTCTTGGCGGAAACGATATTTCTCGGTGTATTTTCCAATCTTTCAATTTTGTTTCTCGCTCTTTTAAAGGCAATAAATCCTCTTATCAAGATACAGGAGAGATTGATTAAAACTCTCGCCCGAGATAAGAAGGGGAGAAGTTTTAGAAGCGTTTTATTTAAAGAAAATTCATTACCATTCTGTGTGAGAATGTGTTTTCCATCCAGCGATTCGAAATGAGTGATAACAGAGCCTTGATATTTGAGAGATAGAATTGAAATGTTTCGGGGGGAAATTTAGTATGCGCGCTCTGTCAGTGCGTATAGAGTTCTGATAAATCAATGGTAATTAACTAGTCAGCTTATTATCGGTGCACCGATATTCGATATTTTCCCGAAACATTCCATTTCTGCACATTTGACATGGAATCGATTAAGAATCGGTGACTAGCAATAAATATCAGGGAATTCATTTTGGAATCGTCGCTGGAGATACACATTTGTTCTTTAGAATTCGAAACTCTTAATAAAAGATTCATAAATCATAATGGAATTATCTCGATTGAATACTTTTAGCCAACGTTCTTTTGTGTGGTGTGTAATATCTTTTAATTGTGTATTTTATGTCAGTTATTAAAGAAATACATTGGATACAAGTGGAACCCCTAAATTGGCTTAGCGAAGTTCACATTATTAGCCCTTTAGCATTTTTAAATTGGCAGTATTTGCTAAATTGGTTATTGAAGAAATAGTTTCACCGCTTAGCTACTGAGTATTTACGCGAAGGATTTTATCATTATAAAAAGATATAAATTTCTAGAAAAAAAATTATGATCTGGCTAAATTTGTCTGCCAGAGAAATATATTGGCAATCACTGAAATTATTGAATCTGCTTGGCTAAATTCGATTCGAATGAAATTGCTAAATACTGGAGAATTAGAATAAAAATATCTACTTTCAGAGTTTGAATAAAAAATTGCACATTTTTTTGGCATCATTCGTTTTCCGATGTTCTACAAGGGTACCATCAGGATTTGGGGTTCTTAAGGCCAGTGGAATTTTCTCAACGGTACTGCTCTGATCAAGAATATTTTATGTTAATCACCTTGCATTTTTGCTAAATTGTCTACCACTCTTAACTGATAAGATTTTTTGGCTAAATTGGCAACCAGAGAAAAAGATACTATTATTTTAGTATTTAGACTAGCTCTGATTGATTCTGACATCGATTCAAAATTACGAGGTTCGTCTCAAAATCACAGTCGGGTTGTTTTATACTGGGGCGATAATGCAGGCTGATTAAAAATAGCATGGTCAAAATTAAAAAGCAAATTAATTGTGCGAAAACAAATAAAAATCACGTAGGAACTTAGAGTCGGAGACGCTATTTAAAGCGCTAGAGGTTAAAATGAGAAGTAAACAAAGCTAGCTTTCAGTTGAAAATTGAACCCATGGGTCGATACAGGCGAAAATTGGGGCAGTTTTGAGGCTCCTTCACAAAATTCAAATTCATGAAAACGGCCCCTTCACAAAACTCAAATTCACGTGAAATATAGAAATATGACTGCTAAAATTGAAGGTTTTAAAAGATAAAAAAAAATTCACAAAAATATTTTTATTTTTCACAAAAATAATTTTTTTCACACAAATATTTTTTTCCACAAAAATGGGCCCCTAAATAAAAACTTTGATCGACCCCTGCAGCCTATGATATACAACGTTTCACGTAACGTGTCTTACGTATGATGACTCAAAGGAAGCGTAATATAGGCAGCAACATGTATCCAAGACACACCTGGAAATTTTGTGAATATATGTTATTCGATGCACCGGGGATGTTATACGTGTGTCAGTGCTTCTGGAAAAAGCTTTCAGCCCCTCTTGCCATATTTTTGTTCTACACGTGTAATTTGTGTGGTAATCAAATCTAAATATTTTTTAAATAATTTGATGGTTGCTTGGCATCCTTGCATTATTTATTGCCTTCGAGGATGTCTACGCCCCAGGAAGGCGTTTGCTACTCTTTTTTCTTATGCAATTTTCGTTTGCTTCCGTTTACCTGATTTGCCCTTTCATTTTGTTGATGTTATTTTAATGATGTTAACCAAACCAAGCACAAATTCATGGCGGATGTTCAGTGAAACTGGATTTGAAACTGTGCTTTCCTTCAATCCTAAGTTGATACTCTTCAGCTCATCTATGCGGGTCAGATTCAAGTCCTAGTATCCTAGCCCTCCAACCGAGTCCTAGTATCCTAGCCCTCCAACCGAGTCCTAGTATCCTAGCCCTCCAACCGAGTCCTAGTATCCTAGCCCTCCAACCGAGTCTTAGTATCCTAGCCCTCCAACCGAGTCCTAGTATCCTAGCCAACCAAATGCGAGTTCTCCATCTTACTCACTTCAATAATTCACCTCCAGAATTTTATTGGGTGCGAAAAGTTCTTTTAATCCAAGATTTCTCATCTCGGAAAAAAATCATTTTTCCTTTAGGCAAATTTTATTGCCTAGATTTTTGCAGAACTTAATTCTGATTAATAGGTGCGAGATACGAGAAATCAAGTGGCACTACAAATTTTAAGCATCCGCTTCTCAAACAAACGGTTCTTCTTTAAGTTTTATCAAAATTATAAATCCAATAAATTACTTATTGCAGTATTCATGCCCGAAACTGCAAATTTACTCCTTATATATAAAGAAACTTGAAATCTTGCAATAATTTTTTGATATTTCTCTAACTTTTATCCAAGAAAGTACTCATTGAAAGCACTTTTTGTTTTTGCTTTGCCATGTACTAAATTAAATGATGATGTGAAACGCACACTTTTTAAACGACTGCCAACACCGAAATAGAATCTTTCTTTAAACCAAAACATTTTATCTCAAAACTTATAATAGTTATCCCTTAGTTTTAAATGGAAATTCCATGTCCCAAATTAGCTAACCATATGCAACTTCCCTGCAAACATTTATAAAATACATCCTTCATCAATGACGCATTTAATTTTTTCCCTTCGAAAAGATCCCCATCCAACTATTCAAA
>BGPR01039562.1:1026-14261 GCA_013235015.1 Araneus ventricosus
CTGTAAAGTAAAAAGGTGATGAAAACATAGAATCTTTTTAGGATGGCAATGCGAAGTGGGTGAAAAAAGCAGGGGGGTGCGTGAAGGAGAGTTGCGGTTACAGTCGTAATTTATAACACTGCCTTGCTTCAGCAAAAATGACAAAACTCGTCTAGCGTCAGAGGAGAGCGTAAGTAATATGAGTTCTGTCACTCTAGGCCGCAATTTCAGTTTTGACGTATGATTCTCCCTCCTCTCCCCTCCTCTTGATTTTTCGGACTACTTGCGGAACCGAATACCACACAAGGTTGGGATGGGGGGCATATATATGGACTTTTCCAACCCCCACCTTCTCCCGGTAGGTCCTTAGCAGGTTCAAAAAGTTTCCAATTTAGAAAAAAAAGGAACCCACACTGCTGCAAAAGAGAGAGTGCGTTGAATAATGCAGAAGTTCCCGCTTCAATAAAATTCAAATTGGAACCTCAGCGGAGGGGAAGAAGTGAAAATCAAACGTATTTGCCATGGGTCAAGCTACCGGAGGCTGGACGTGGAATGGTAGATCGTGTTCATTTTTAAGTGTCAGGAGATTTTGCTGCAATTACTGCGGAGTTTCAAACCTTGCAATGACTTTGTAGTTGTGCTAATCTTTTTGAGGACGACTTAAAGTATTGAAATTTTTAAGACCACTAAGAGCTTTTGATAAAAAAATAAATAATCCGTGGACATAATTATACTAATATAATAGTCCGGATCTGTCTCACTGATCCGGTAACGCTCTGACGTCACCGACAATAAAATTCGCGCCACAGCACTGCAAGACGTTAAACAGCATTATTTCATTGTTAGAGCACCTAAATTTCAGTAATTTTAAATTTAAAAAAGTAATTGTCTTTCTAATTTCAAATTTAATAGCTCTAAAATAGTGAAATAAAATTTGTTATCGATTGATATATAATTTATCTCGCCATGATCAATATTTTAAATTATATTAATCATATATTTCAAATTAATTTCCGTTTTTTAATAGAAAGTAGTAAATCAAGTCAGTAGTATATCATACGCGTGATATAGTTTGGATAATTATATATATATATGAAATAGGAAACCACAGTGTTGAAAAAGAGAGAGTGCGTTGAATAATGCAGAAGTTCCCGCTTCAATAAAATTCAAATTGGAACCAACAAGGCAGTTCCTCAGCGGAGCGGGAAGAAGTGAAAATCAAACGTATTTGCCATGGGTAAAGCTACCGGAGGCTGGACGCAGAATGGTAGATCGTGTTCATTTTTAAGTGTAAGAAAATTTTGCTATAATTATGATGGAGTTTCAAAACTTGCAATGACTTTGCAGTTGTCTTCTAACGGACGACTTAAAGTCTTCAAATTTTTAAGAACATTATGAGCCTTTGCTAAAAAAATAAATAATCCATGTACATAATTCTTAAAATATATTTATTCAAATTCCAGCAAACATTCTGTTGCTATCGGAAGAACGAGTTTAGGAAATTTACAAACTTCCTTAGAGCAGTTGTGTGCGAATATGGCTTTCATTAATATAACGTGATATCACAGGATTCATTCTGATAAAATAAGTTAAAAGTAACAGTACTATAATATAAAAAAAGAATTTTAGATGAATGAAATTGAACGAAGAAATTAATCATATGAAAAAGAAGAAAAGGAAGTCGCCATTTTCTAGAATTTATTCTAAAAAATATTAACGAATGAGTAGAACTGAATGGGCGTCTCTGTAAAATATATTTTGGTACTATAACCTGCTGAAATTTTTTAAAGTTTGGAGAAGGGCCCATATAGCTTCAAAAAAAAATTGAAGATCGGTTTTTAAGATTGATGCAGCACAAATCTTTATAAAATCTTTACACACTTATTAGAATGTTTTGATATTAGATCCATAGTCTATATATCATATCTATACATAGATGGCGGATCTTCAATAGAATTAAGATTCGAACCTGCGATATTTCAAGCAAGTCAAGATCTTCCCATTAAAGGAAAGAATAAGTATGGTAGCTTTGAGAACTTCAGTCTTTTTAATTTTCTTGCTAACATTTTAAAATATGCTTGAAAGTTTAAAAAAATGTATTTTACTTATAGATATTTTCGGATGGAGTGAGTGAAAAAAATTGAGGAAAAGAGTAAATTATAAGTACTTAGAGAACACTCTTATATTACTAGAATGATTAATTTGAAAGCCAATAAATTGCCAACGACAACAATGTAACACACAGCAACCGATATAATTAAGGGAAAGTAGTGTCAGTTAAAATGATGAAGTTTGAGCGGCATTGGATTTGAAATATTATGTGATAACAAAATAATTGAAAAGAAAATTTTGTTTTTCTAGGTAACCAGGCGTGATTCGAGGGCATCCCGAGAATTCCAGGTTTTGAGCTATATATGTGTACAATACCTACATTGTATAATACCTATGCACTATGTTAAGAAAACAATAAAATCTATTTAAAATCACTGAAAAAATGTCAAATTTTGAAAAATGAGTTATAATTACAAATGTATTATAGTCCAGCCAAAAAAATCAACCTGGAATTTCATGCGGGAAAAGTAAAAAGTTGCTCAATTTTGTTGGTGGAAATGGTGTGTCGACGTAACGCTACTGGTAATCGATTATTGGCGGATATTGTGGTACATAATTAATTATTATGCATAATTAGCAATCCAAAAATTAATCTACGAAATTTTTGTTCAAAAATTTATTACATACTGTTATGTTCGCTGGATCGCAAGGATGCTCGTGATCAGTGGCGAATCCAGGATTTGGGTCGGGGGGGGGGCTGAGGTATAAAAAGTTTTGTAACGTCGTGACGAATGTCAAATCTTATGTCCTATGTACACCAAAACAATTTAACTTTACAGACTTTACTCACCTGACAATAAGAATCATAAAGAACACTACAATACTTTCGATAATTTAACAAAAAACACAATGGAATAACCAGCAAAAACATGTTTTTGACCGTGCCAACGCTGCAAATACGAGTCGAATGACTACAAAAGTGGGAAAACTTTCGAGCCTGTCAAAAACCAGGAAGAAATGTTTTCACTTTTTTTAAAGGCAGATTAAGAAAAAACAGCTGTAGTGATTTAAAATAAAATAAAGAATTCTGGTCTAGCTCGGGGGGGGGGGGGGGCTAGAGCCCGATAGCCACCCCCTGGATTCGCCACTGGTTAAGTTTAAGGTATTAAATTGAGAACAAGGTTTTAAGTATCCATGAATATGAATAAAGAAGTCGAAATCGTGCTGGGAAAACGCTGTAGGTTTTATTAACTGTATTCACTTATTATAATTGTATTCGTTTAAAATTATATTACGCCAATC
Organism: Araneus ventricosus; assembly: GCA_013235015.1. Taxonomy (NCBI): domain Eukaryota; kingdom Metazoa; phylum Arthropoda; class Arachnida; order Araneae; family Araneidae; genus Araneus; species Araneus ventricosus. Next base: position 4,360 of record BGPR01039562.1, read on the forward strand.
AAATAGTTCAAACATGGCAAATTTGTAGGCTACAGTGATTATCTTAGCGATCGAGCCACTGTAATAGGATGCGATAAATGGAATAAAGAATAGTTCAAACATGGCAAATTTGCAGGCTACAGTGATTATCTTAGCGATCGAGCCACTGTAATAGGATGCGATAAATGGAATAAAGAATACTTCAAACATGGCAAATTTGAAGGCTACAGGGATTATAGTAGCCCCCCTTGGATTCGCCATTGCTCGTGATGAGCCACGAGTTTCACCACATCTCTTGTTTTCATATAACATGTATCTGCATTAAACGGGGCCGCGGTGGCCTAGTGGTAAGGTCCCGACCCCGGGACCGGAGGGCCTCAGGCCCGAAACCCGATTCCACCGAAGATCCGCCGTGTATGGGGCCTGCTGCACGCTAAATCATACGTAGTAGCCAAACGTTTTCCCGTTGGTGTTGCGCGGAAGTTTGGAGGGGGGTGCCAGCTCAGGCGTCGTCCTCCTCATCTGACCGCGGTTCAAAATGACGAGGTCCGTCCCTAAAATAGCTCTCGTGTTGCTTCAAAACGGGACGTTAATCTAACCGCGTTAAACGGTGTTTCCTGTATTAGCATTGCAATTTCCTTCTTAAACTTAAAAGTTCGTATCCAGCCGTGAACGAAGCCTCCTCTCCCGCTGGAGATCGCATTCATCATCGGCTAAAAAGGCCGGAAATAACTTGTTTAAAATTCAGCACCCTTTCCTGACACGCCGGCAGCCGAAGGCATCTCTGCGGCGGGGTGTAATGGCGCGTGCGGAGGCACTGCGCCCGACACTTTGGAAACGCATCGATTTTTAAATGATCGCGTTATTATACATTCCGGCTTCTTCTAAACGCTGAGCCGCGTGATGGATGGGAGTTGAATGGGTCCACAATTTCCCGGCAGCGGTCTTTACTTTTACCTTCATTTACGGGGTGATTAAATTTAAGGGTTTATTATGTATCTTGTTGAAATTAGTTTTTTTACTTTCTCGTATACGAAGTATACAAAGAGAAAGTATTGCAATCGTCAAAAAATTCGAACTCGAGATTTTGACGAATCTCCACGTTTTAGACCTCCCCGAGTTCGAAAAACACAATTTTTGAATTATGTCTGTGTGTCTGTGAACACGATAACTCGAAAACTATGAGAGCTACGGGGATGAAATTTGGTATGTTGTCTTTAAACATAATTTGTAGGTTTCTATCAAATTTTGGCCAAAATCCGTCAAAGGGAAGTCTGTCTGATTGTATGTACGCGGTCATGTGAACACTATAACTTAAAAACTTGAATAGATAGATGGATAAAATTTGGTACACAGTTTTATCGTCATGAATGTAGGTCCGTATCAAATTTTGGGCCAAATCCGTCAAAGGGTTGGATGTCTGTCTGTATAATTTACTTTTGAAAAGAATCTTATCTCCACGCGCATGCGTACTGGAAGCAATCTTCTGTGCATGCGAAAGCTATGGATCGAATTACGTCAGTTTGTCCTTGATTCGTCCAAGAGCGGAAAATCGGTAAGCATCTCTTTGAAATTGATTCTTTACCTAGTTTTTACTTGCGTACTGGAAGTAATTAATCTCTGTGCATGCATTAGTTGAGCTTGCTAGAAAATAAATATTGCTAAGTTTTAATACATACACATCTCTTTGAATCTGATTCTTCACCTAAATATTTTACATTCGCTATAATCTACAATGAAAAACCTTCTGATAGTCATTGTATTCTAGGTTACAGTAGGTTCGAATTTTTTATCCACGCAGGGGGAGGGGAAATGACAAATTTTTGAGAAGTATACGAGAAAGTTTAGGGGAGGCCACTCCCGCTGATTTTTGGAAAAACAATGTAGCTCAGTTTATGCCAGTTTTAGCAGAGTATAATGTCATAATAAAATAGATAAAAAAAAATTAAGGTATCAGCATTTATTCATGCGAAAAAATGAGCGCAAAAGTTGAAAGGCCTTATATTTTGTGTATATTTTTTTAACAAATGGAATATTCCTACGGCTAAAATTTTACTATCATTTTGTTCGGTTTAAAATAGGTATAGATTGCAAATTTTTTGCATAGTATTGTATTGTCACCGGAAACCCACCACTGTACTAAATTTCAAAGCAGTAGCTCGATTGGAAATGGGTAAGAAATCGATCTCAAGATTTGAGGACAAGACACTCAAGTTGAATAAAAGCTTATAAAAAAAGAACAGATAATGGAATTTTCTAAGAATATCGAAGTGCTAAATGAGATGTCCCGCATTTGAAGCAATGTTCAGTGATACTCGGTTATTAGCCGGAAACGCCACTATCATATCGTTCACTGCTGCTATACTGGAGCAGGTCGAAAAATAAGAATTTTGAGTCATACCGTACCCAACATTGTAATATCTTTGCGCATATCAGAACTCCTATTAATTCTTTTAGTAATGCTTACTCATTAATCCATCGATTAAGCGTGTGATCCCTATTTTTCAATACCAACGAAATCTTTAAACACGTTTAATCTCAAAACTTCACTTTTTCGGTTCTGCCAGAATTGCAATCCACGAAAGATTTCCGGTTCTTTGTTACAAACTCCACTTAAGGTATCCGAACACGTTCGGAGCACTTTTTTCTTAAATTGTGAAATAGAAACACCTAAATATGTTTTTTAGATTCGAATTTAATAAAGATTAATATTAGCGTATGATTTTTGAGTATAAATTTACAAAATTCTTGAATTTCTGCTGCTTTTTAGAGGAAATTTCCCAAAACTTCAAACATGCTACAGGTCAAACTTTTGTAACAATTCAAATAAAACTAATACTAAAATAAACTACATACTATGGACTAGTGCTTGTACTAGAATCTTAACATTCTTTGGATAAATAAAAATTTTAGAGCTAATCGAACAATCATTATAAGATTTTCAGCAAATTTTCGATGTCATTTTTCAAATAAAAGACCATAATTTAAAAAATATTGTTACAATATACATTATTCTAGTACATTCACTACAGAAACATTTGAAGAAAGTGTTCACAAAATTTCAGAACAATCGAATGATATCTTGAGTTATCATGTTTAAAGTTTGAAAAATATGCATAAAATCTAATTGTGAGAAAAATCAAATTTTAGTTTTTCCACGCGCTCAAATTATGTATCTAAACTTTAAAAACAATTCCTAAAAATATACTGACATCATATTAGCTTGCAAAAAAGGAGTTTAAAAGAATTTTTGACAGGTTTCTGTCCCTTTAAATGACAACTTTCGGCTAATTAAACGCCCACTTCCGGTTTTCGGTTTGTTATAAAACAATTAATATCTCATCTTCTAATTAACGTACCGACAAAAGTAAATATGTTTCAGAAAGGTAAATGAATGAACTATCGAAAACATCAAAAATTTAAAAAATGGAATTTTGGTCGAAAATCGACTTTCGAACGTGTTCGGATACCTTAAGTATAAGCAAATTTACTATGCAAAATCGAACTCACTGTAATATGTTGCACAACTGTTAACTTAAAATGCAATAATGAATTTTGGTTTAATCAGAATTGCATTAATTAGGATTAATTAATCAAGCATTATAATTTTTCTGTGATGTTCTGTGATAAAGCCATATTTTAAAATATGCATTCGGGAAATCGGTCTCTACTGCAAAAAATTTCGAAGTACCTATAGAATTTAATTACAGTGTTAAATGTGAAAAAATTCTTATAAAACTTTTTCTTTTCAGTAGCTTTGCCGCTTTACAAAACAGTATTATGATAAATAATAATATTGATTCATGATTTTCACGTAATTTAATGCTTGGTGCAGTTCAATAAATATTGTCAAAATACCAGCTAAAGTAAAATATTATGTATATCAAAACAAATTTACATTCAAAATGACGGATTTTGATATTACAGACCTTAATTTTTAATTACTGAATACCAGATTTATTTAAGACAATAATCAGTCGTTTCCGGGTCGAGCTTCCTGCGACTGGTCAAGAAAGATATTTCTTTCCGAAAATAAATTCGTAAACGAGTCGCACTGCTGCCTTTTTTTCCTATATGTAAGATCAATGAAACACGCATAACAATTAACCCTTAAAAGCCCGATTTTTTAAAAAGTGATTTTAAAATGTTTCCTGGCTTTCATTTCTTGAATAAAACACGCGAAAAATACTTTTAAAATTCCTATTTTGTTTTAAGTACGGTTTATGGCTTAAAAACAGTTTGTTATCAACTGACAATACTCTGCTTTATTTCAAAAAAAAATTTCCTTGACAAAATTCCATAATGTCAAACACAGATTAATTTTGATAAATAATAATACGGATAAGGTATTTCCTTCAACATTTGTAAAATAAAATTTCTCAAGCGTACAAACAAAGCTAAAAAGATGCAGCCTCAAGTAAAAAATATCAATTTTTTTATCAGCACTCAGGCTGCCATCTACTGAAAATTGATTTAATAAAAACGCGGCGATGTTAAATACTTTCTGAAACGGGTAAAGTCCCGAAAAACAGGGTTCGATAAACAGTGAAGATTCTCGTGACTCTAAGTTCAAGTGGCTTTGATATTGGAATTTAAGGATAAATACTGAGTTTGTAACTTAAAAAAGTTAAGCGGCGTTTTAAAGAATTAATTTTAAAGATGGGAAAATTCTAAATCATTGCGATAAAAGGGAGATTCAAACTTCTAGTCCGAAATATCGTAACAAGGTAATCTTTTCAGCTTGATTGCATCAGCTGTTGCGTTGTGTGTGCAACGATTTTCACATCGCGCAAGAAGAACGTCAAACAGAAAACATTATCTCTACTAATAATTAAGGAGAATGTGTGTGTGTGTGTGCTTGCGCTCTACAGAACAGACCGCTGGACCTAGAGCTACGAAATGTGGCACAAACATACTTTGGAGGGTGAGAATGTGCACCTCAGAGCTCTTTTTTGAAACTTTAATTAAAAATTAAGCGAAAGTTTGTGGTTTTTCCTTAATACTTTCCGAAAATATTACAGCACAAAAATCATTTTTACGCCATCTGAAAGTGCAAAAAATTACCTTTTCAATGATATCAATTAAGTTGCCGTACAATTTTTTCTCTAATTTTAATAACCTTATAAAAATTTTTGGCATAATTTACAACAATACTTTTCATTGTTTAAATAAATATTTAATTGCGTGTCTCTATTTCCATTGTTGAAAGCAAAGATAGTATGCCACTGGATTTTCTTTTCTTTTTTCATCAATTTATTTTGTGAAATCTGTAAAGAATCCTCAAGATAATAAGTACATTAGGAAACTAGCCACCTTCGGCGACCAGCCGATTCGCCCGTTTAAATTAGTTTTTATTTTTATATTTTATATTAATTATAGCATTACCCGTCGCAGTTTCAGCCGCGATAACTCAGGAAAGATGAACGATAAACTAAATATTTTATTGTATTTGACAGATAATAAAATATTTAAAGACGTAAATTTTTAAATGCCAGCGATACAATTCTGTTTGATGCACCGCAGCTAACGAAATTTACAAACTGAGTTTCAAATAACTTTCACTCAATTCATCTATCACTCATCGGTAGAAGGATTAACGCTAAATATGGTCGCGAAAGCCGAACATGCTGGTCGCCCTTGTGAACCAGTGGGTACAAAAAGTGAGGCGGCAAAAAATTCATAGACATCTAAAAGACCCGGGAGTATAGGAGGTAGACAATAAAATTTAAAAGTTAGTTAGTTTTCCCGAACACTATTGCCTTTTTGTAATTCCTAGTTTCAGGCTGTAATTTCTGGTTTCTAATATCAAATTGGATGAGGAAATTCAAGTTTGGGGGCAGTACTGTACTCTTAAGCCTAACCAAAGTTTGAATAAAAAAGTACTTATCATGCAATATTCAAAAAATTGAAAGCGTTTTCATGCCTCATAATTTTAAAATGGCAGGAAAGTACGAGATTAAATGCTTGAAGAAAGGACGAAAATCATTTCAGTCTACCTCACACACAATACAAACTAACAAACCTGAAATCAAATATTTGTTGCCACGCTTTAAAAAAATATTACTTTGAAGCAGGTGCTATAAAATATTTCAGAAATACAATGAATACTAAAGTCAAAATTCTGTTTTGGAGTTAATTTCTCAAGAAAACAATTTATACTATCACAACCGTAACAATTGCAAAAGCGAAAGAAAGAATAAAAGATTTGCTGAAATAATGAGATAGTTTGAATTTTATTAACAACAATAAAAACATTGTTAAAATTCATGTTTCAAAACATTTTGAAACATTAATTAAAACTGAACAAAATATCGCTTGGAAATAAGATCGGTGGCATTGAAAAGTCAATTTTTAAAATCTTTAAGATGGTGTAAAAATGGAGTGTTTTTTGCGATAATAGGATCTTAAGTTATTCCGGGAAAACGTTAAAATTTAAAGTAATTTTTAAATAATTTAAATTTCAATTAAAATTACGAAAAATCCTTTCTTAGTGAGCAACTACTTCCCAAGAAGCAACCGCCTGCCAAATTTCAAGTTCCAGTGGTTTGGGAGATTTTGTGACGAGTGAATCATATATTTGCCTTTTGTATACAAAGATATTCCAGTAAGCTGAACAATTATGGTTCTTTCCTTTTTCACGAGTTAATTCTTTTTATCAACATGTTTTAAGTCAATTAACATGCTGCTGGACGTAAAATGTACCGCACTATTTTAATGTTGGAGTTACTTGACTACATTAGAGACGTTCATGTAGACAAGGAACAGAACCGGTGGAAGGCTACGAAAAGAAACGCAGGTTAAAGATCGCAATTTGAAGTTTAAAATTACTTTGTTAAGGAAACTATGAATACAAAATTATGAATAATAAATTCAGTCGAAATTTTATACCCGGCTAACAAGCTGATCGGCGAAGGCGGCTAGTCTATACTTATAAAAGGCAATGTTTGTGTGCGTGTGTGTGTTTGTCTGCAATGTCCAGACGAATCTATTGCACTTACAGCCATGAAATTTGGTACACAGGTAGTCGTAATGGTGACTGAATGCACCTCGAAGCCGAAATTTTAAATTTTAATCTAGAAATTTTTTTATTTAATGTTTTGTGTTGTTTTGGTTGATTTTTCGCACTAATTTCTCAATAGAATGGTTTCGAATAATTGTACGACAAAAATAGATAGACCATCGGAAAGAGCACGCGATTTCCGTTCTAATGAAGTTGGTTTTGAATTTCTAACGTAATTTACTGAATTTTGAGAATTTTTTAAAAAATAGTCAGTTTCACCATGTAAATGTTAGTTTTGTTTTTAAATTTGCTGCATCCGACTTTCTAATAACACCATTATTTTCAATTTTTTTCAGCTTATAACTAGAACGGTTCTCTCTGATTTAAAACAAGAACGGTTAAAATATCTTTTCCCGTTTTTTTTAAATTAAATTATTTCTGGGCAGATGAAAGTTATTTTTGTCGAGCGAAATTTCTTTAGCGACAGTCTTCCGGAACGCAGCTTTCAATTTGATTGGATGAAGGGTCAGGTGACGTCATAACCTTCGGAGCTTTTTGTCATGTTCTAAGAATTTTTTTTCATTTTGTTGAAGTCCTGATTCCACGGGCAACAATTTTTTTATATTGTTTTGGATTAATGTACTCTGTACTGTTTTTCTACATGTTATTATCGCGGAAAAAATAAGCGGGAAAATCTATAATGTGTATCTTTTGTTTTGAAAACTTTTTCGTGTCATTGTGGGCGATTTTTTTTTATTTTGTTGAAGTCCTGATTCCACGGGCATCGCCGTGCGCGTACTGCTAGTGGTAAATAAAAGCATCCAACATTTTCCAACACGTTAAAGCATTAGTTAGTAATACATTGAAAAATTCAATTTATTTTTTCTCATTTGCACGAGAGCCATTAAAATATTCACATCGATTATTCACAATCTTGTTATTTTATTGCAAGTGGTTATATAAAGGAAAAGCTATATTTAAACCAGCGGGAGTGTTCTCCCCTAAACTTTCTCGTGTACTTCCCCCAAAAGGTGCCGTTTCTCCTTCCCCCGCGTGGCTAAAAAAATTCGAACCTACTGTTATCCAGAATCCAATGACTATCAGAAGGTTTTTCATTACAGTGATTGAAAAATATCTAGGTAGAGAATTCAAAGAGATGCGTACCGATTAAAACCCATATAGCGCACACTGCTAGGTTTCACTCATGCCGTCTCAAGGACAAACTGAAGTAATTCGCTCCTTTAGCGAGCACAGAAGACTGCTTCAAGTACGCATGCGCGTGGAGATAACGGATTGGTTTCAATAGTAAATTATGCAGACCGACAGACAGTCAACCCTTTGACGGATTTGGCCCAAAATTTTATACGGACCTACATTCATGACGATTAAACTGTGTATAAAATTTTATCCATCTAGCTTTTCAAGTTTTTGAGTTATAGTGTTCACATGCAGACGGACATATATACAGACAGACTTCCCGTTGACGGATCTTGTTCAAAATGTGACAGAAACCTACAAATTATGTTTAAAGACCACATACCAAATTTCATCCCCGTTTCTCTAATAGTTTTCGAGTTATCGTGTTCACAGACAGACAGACATAATTCCAAAATTGTGTTTTTCGCACTGAGGGAGGTCTAAAACGTGGAGATTCGTCAAAATATCGAGTTCGAATTTTTTAACGATTACAATACTTTCTCTTTGCATACGAGAAAGCGAAAATGTGCTTAAAACGAATTTTGAAAATTTTCTTAAAATGAAAGAAAAATTGCACGGAAATAAAATTGGTGTCACTGAAAAGCTAATTTTTTTAAATTTTAAAGTTTCGTAAAAATGATTTTTGTGCGATATTATGCTCCGAAATAATTGACGAAAAACGCCAACATTTCTATAAGTTTCTAATTAAATAAAATATAATTGAAACCTTGAACTCTTTTTCACTCAGCACCTACTATCGAATATGTGACTATGCATCACATTGTCGGTGCAGTGGTTTGCCCTGTAGACCGTTATAACTTGGTGTGACGAAAAATGAATTTTGCCGTAACTGTTTCTGCCTATATAAAACAGTTATACCTTACATGATAAAGTTTGAGGCTTTTTTCATACAGATCTTTCCAAACATACTTAAATTAAAAAGAAATGAAAGTACCACTGAAATACAATTAGCACACAACTTTATTTACTTTGTACATAACAGAAATTTTACAAAGTCTGCAGAAAGTATTTTCGCATGCAGGGTAAAACAGCTCAAATATAACAACACAACAGGGAAGTGGGTGGTTTTATACAAAGGACTAAATCTATAAACAACTATAATCAATACAAAAAGCATAATTACATTTAATAACACTCCATTTTTTATTATTTTTTAATTGTGTCTAACAAGTATAACAGTAACAAATTTACAGATTACTTATCAAAGATATTTCTGTTTTAATTTTGATAGTTTTTTCAGCGCCTTTTTTACCCCCAGTGTAGAAATTCCAAGTTATTCTATTCAATATATTTACACACACGTCAAGAAAATAATGCATTAATTATCTTGCATTGAATGAATTTATTAATATTTAGTTTCGGTTATGGTTCTAAAAGTAAATTTAATACCTACTGGATACACGTAAGATTTTGTGAAGAATTTATTAATATTTTTACATTTTATTAATTTGACAAACAAAAACATAAAAATAAATAAAGTATGTTTTATTAAAATCAAATTTTTAAAATGATAAAACCAAACAAAAAATGCTAAAAGTCATAAAAAAACTGAATGCTGAAACGTTAAGTCATTCTTAAAAAGCTAAAATGTTAAAAAAAAAAAATTACATAATCAAATGCTAATTAAAAACAATAAAATTTTTTGATTAATTTTTTTTAAAGTTAAAATTTTATGGATACCATATTTTCATAGTCGTCTTGGTGA
>BGPR01039563.1:0-14261 GCA_013235015.1 Araneus ventricosus
TAGGATATGTGACATTATAGATAAGATATGTGACATTATACATAAGATATATGACATTATAGATAAGATATGTGACATTATTTTAAAAGAGTTACCCCCATCCTGCCTTAACGTTCGGGGACAGTGAAACATGATCACTGCAACAGCTCGGATAGTGAGGCGGACTTCTAACGAACATCACCAGTAATGTCCCGACCTCCGAAAGGGTGTACGTATCGTCATCGGTGAAGGGTAACTCTGCCCCCTACCGTTACTACATCCCCAGGAGAAGTGAGAATCTGTTTACTTATCCTGCGGATTCTCATCCACGTACGTACTTGTGTTGCCCCTCCCCCCTGGGGAGTCTTAATCCAAGACACCAAACTTAAATCAGTATTACTCGGTAACGAATCATTCTATTCACAGATTATGAATGAAAAATAAGTATAGTCTTATACTTCTGTCCGATTTGATTTAGACTCGAAATACAAGACTAGTAAAGTCTACTAAAAATTTAATAACCAAGAAAAACAAATTAATTGCGCATCATGCTTACATGAAAAGAGAAAACTGAACAGGAAAAAGCATGTTACACTCAGCATGGAATCGTGATTCTAAACTAAACTTTTTTTTTCGATTGCAAGTTATTGATGCAAATTCCTGCTTTTATCTGTAAACACAAATAGCAATAATACAGTAAGAAATTCGAAGTAATTCAAAACACATTAAAAAAAGAGTTAAATTTAACCCTGAAAAGTCCGATTTTTTAAAAATTGATCATAAAATTTTTTGTGTTAAGTATGATTTATGGCTAAAAAACAGTTTGTTACTAACTGAAAACGCTAGGCTTTATTTCAGAAAAAAAATTCCTTGATAAAATTCTATAATGCCAAATACAGATGAATTTTAATAAGTAATAACATGGATAAGGAATTTCCTTCAACATTGTAGAATAAAATATGATATTCTCAAGCGTATAAACAAAGCTAAAAGGATACAGCCTCGAGTGAAAAATATCAATTTACTTTATTGTTTTATCAGCACTCAGGATGCCATTTATATGTTGCAAATTTATTTAATAAAAATTTCAGTATCCTATTGGCAACAGCAGGCATTAGAACTTCAATCTTATTCTCAAGATTTTAGAAGACAAAATTTGGTATGTTGCTTAAAGGCAACACTTAGCCTTTAAGAGTTAATACTAGAATTTTTATAACAATTAGCAAGGCAACACTTAGCCTTTAAGAGTTAATACTAGAATTTTTATAACAGAAACTTCGAATTAATCTTAATAAAATAAAAGTCATTGTGGCTGTGTATGTACGTATGTATCCACACCTACTCCTAAACCACTGAACCGATTTCAACAAAACTTTTCATGCTTACTATTTTTAAAGCAAGAGAAAAAATGCTATCAACTTTTCAAAATGAAAAAGTTAATTAAACATTCAGTTAATTATAAATTAACCTAAATACTGCCGTTTCCTTGCAGTAATTTCGGCGCAAATTACTCCACAAGAAGTATTTTTATACTGTCTTAAAATTCAAAATTTTACCTTTTCAATGAAACCAATTTCATTTTCGTGTAGCTTTTCCATAATTGTTTTATTAATATTTCAAAATTAGTTTTAGAACTCAATTTGTAACAATTCTATTCATCGTTTTTAACAATCAGTTCTGTTGTTGTGCAATGGTGAGACTTTCAATTTCTCTAAATTTATTTTTTGGTGTTTCTGTTTTATTTTTCTAAAGATTTTTGCAACATTATTTCATATTGGTTTCAAACAAATTCTGAAGTTTTTTTAATCGATATGAAAAATAGAAGCAGCAATTTTTTGTATGATATAGAAATCCAAACCACTGAATAGATTTTCTTCAAATTTTGTTCACAAGTACTATGAAGCATAGAGAAGGTTTTAGTGATCACAATCAATTAATTAGTTAACTTTTTATTAATTAAAAGCTATGCTTCCATTGCGCATATTCAGTATTGCTGAAGAAAATAACATGGCGGAGCCCAACATTTATTTAGTTATTCTACATAAATAAGAGTGAAACGCTCATTTTTTGTACGATATAGAAACCCAAACTACTCAATAAAATTTCTTCACAAATACTATGAAGCATAAGGAATGTTTTAGTGATCTCCATCAATTAAATAGTTAACTTTTTTATTAATTAAAAGCAATGCTTCCATTGCGCATATTCAGTATTGCTCAAGAAAATAACATGGCGGCGCCCAAGATTTATTTAGGAATTCTACATAAATAAGAGTGAAACGCTAATTTTTTGTACGACATTAGAAAGCCAAGCTACTCAAGAGAATTCCTTCAAATACTATGAAGTTTAAACCCGTTAACGCCCAGCGTCCTCATTTGAGGACAGTTACATTTTCAATTCCACGGCTATACCGAAAGCATTCCATTGTTTCGTTTTTGCTTTTCCTATGAAGTCAATAATTATTCCGAAACTTCTAAAAAGTTTTCAACAGGAATTTACCACTAGTTAGCCAGATTTTGAAGTCAAAATGTCGTCATTTTGATTTTTTCTTTTATTTATTTTTCAAGTCATGCAAGGAAATATAAAAATAATTATTTTTTGATATTTTAATTGTATTAAAAATCTTTGTTATTTATGCAAAAAAAGAATTTCCACCATTTATGATTATTTTTTCTAAAAAAATATAAAAAGAAAAAAGATTTTTTTCTTCGAATTAAATTCTATTCTCTTATCTTGATGTTAATCAATTATCTTAATATTGTCGTTTAAAATATAATTTAATAAAAACTTATTGAAATCTATATCTTAAATTAATTCGGGGTTAACAAGGAAAGATTTTAGTGAAGGTTTCGTGACAATTAATTAAATAGTTGATTTTTTTATTATTTAAAAACGATGCTACCACTGCGCAACGCATGCGAACCTAGAAGACTAAACAATATATTGCTGGAGGAGAAACTTAGCTTTCAACGATTTTTAAAAATCGTTTGGTCCAATTAATATTCTCATTTTAATTAAAATACGTTTTAGACAATGAAAGGATTTTGTGCATTATAATATTTTATATAAAATTATTTTTTAAATTAAAAATATTAGACGTGAAAGTATTTTTATCCCAAACAACGCCGAGTATACAACCTAGTTACAAAATGAATTATCGCAATTATCTACTCAAAATTACAATTCAGTGTTCTCTGGCGCCATCTATTAACGAAAATCTCACAACTTCTTTTAATTACTTCAAACATATCCACGTAAATTAAGAGCAGTATTGATGTTATTTGAATAAAAAAAAAGATAGAAGAGATAAAAATTAATGTTTGCAATCTCGGTAACTGTTAAAAGTGCACTCTACACAAATAGCCCTTCCACAATAGTTGCATAAGTATTTTATTATTCTGAGTTACTTAGATGGACAGGAAGTACAAATTCTTATTAAAAGATAACACAGATTCTTAGTTGTTTTTCCCATTGCAGATGGAAAGTTTTTTCTTGATCGGTAATTGATAATATTTCATCCTGCTTTTCAATTTTTAATAGTCCATATCATTTAAAGCTGCATTCTTTTCTTTTGTACTTTTTTAAATATATCTGTCAATAAAAAAAGTAATAAATAGAAGGAAAAGCGCAAAAATGTTCAGAGGTTCCACAAAAGTACCTCTAAAACAACAGTTTGTAACCAAAAGATTTTCTGTCGAAACGGTTTCCATGCAAAAGGGAATTTTTTTAAAAGATATACTGTTCTTGAATGAAATTCAAAGCTTAATTTTGTTATCGATCTTGAGAGAGAAATAAGCACTAAATCTGAAGAAGCTTTTTTATGTTCCTGTACTTTTCGAGTTCTGTTCTGGCTCCGTGTTCGTGGGCATGCTGTAATGTTAATGTAGTTATCGAGAACGTTTTCCTTAATTCTAGACATCAAACCCTAAAGAATATTAGTAGCTATTTTATAAAATTTATGTATTTTTTAAAAAATTATTACTTTTTTTCTATTTTTATGGTGCTCTTGTTATCAAGGAATTTATTGCATGGTCTATTTTTTAGTTATCTCTTTCTTAGGGTGTCCTAGAGATCCTTTTTGTCTTGCTCGTTTTCCCCATTATTTAAGATCTCTGATTAAATTATTTTCGTCTTTGAATAAGCTTTTTCTGTCAAGTTCATACTTTTAAGCATATTTTCCTTGATGAATGTTTGGTTGGTTCATCTGCTATTATGATTTACATATTATCGAACCCTATAAACTTATCATCTAAACAGTAAAAATTACTACTTCTGTTCCATAATAATAGTAGCTATTCAAACGGGAATTATTGGCGAATGCAGCTGTAAGTTATGTTGTAGCGCAAAATTGCGAAGCCTTCAATCAGAATCAATCCTTATTTACACAAGATATTGTACGATATTTCTACAATGTTGTTAGGATATTCTAAATGCTGTACAATGTCGGGAAAATATCGTAGGAATATTTTAGAGCATCTTGTGCTAATAGGCATCTTTCATGATATCTGTCATTTGTTTTGACACATCTTCCAATGTTTAGGTTAACCTAATTATTACGAATTATAACTATTTTTCTAATTTCATCCGCTGATCGAAATCAGTTGTTTTATTTCACTTGAATACCAAACCATTATAAAAGTAAGACGAAAAAAAGAGAGTTTTCAAGCAAAGAATCGTATTGAGATTGTCCAGTTCTTGATGTATCAAAAGAAAAACGAAACTGCAAAACAATTTAAGTGCAACAGAATGACCTATGATGAATGAAACTATCTGAACACTCAAAATAAAAATTAGGAGTAATATTTTTAATTTATTGTTTAACTTATTCTATTTTTTTTATAATAAATGTTGCGTTCTATATTTATTTTCTTTTGCTAATATTATTATGGGACAGAGGTAGTATCAATTATTAGCTTCTTTTTTCAAAAATTACTGTTAATGAAAGTTAGCTGATCATTTTTCAAAAACATTAAACAGCTAATAGCAAAATAATAAAAATGACGCCATTCTAAATAAGATCGCTGATAAGAAGAATAATTTGCTGTTTTAAAATATGCATACAAGGAGTACACAGATTAATCATTGGATTATCAGTTGCTACGAGAAACGTGGAGGAAGTTATATAACTTTTTTAGTTAGGTTTTTTTCAGTGATATCATGATTACAACATGAAAACTGCTCAATAAATACCCACGCAAAACAAAGATTGCAATTTTTCCGCTATAATGTTTCAGGAAAAACCTCTCTTCGAAATAATATAATCAAATTTAATATCACGTTCATTTAAATTCATTGATACATGAAAACTGCTCAATGTCATATAATATAACAATTATTTCACATCTGAGAAAATGATGAAATTCACTTTTATCGAATAGAATCAAATTGTAATTTTTTAAAAAATACTTATTTTTTCAGGAGTTTCTTTTTTTCGCATTAAATTTTTAGTATAAAACAAATTGTAATTTTTAAAAAAGGACTGATTTTTTTCAGAAGTTTCTTTTTTCTTCGCATTAAATTTTTAGCATAAAACAAATTGTTAAAGTGTGCAGCGAAAGCTTTTTTATACCCAAGAAATATGCTTTCGTGAATTTCGATTTTTATTCATTTAAAATTGCCGAAGAGTCTCGTGATCCAACATTCTGTTTCGGTTGACATCGGTTCTAAATAAATTAAAAATTATCAATCTTATAAAAGTACTCGGTCGTTTATACTATCGTTAGGCGAATCAACTGTTAGGTGGGTCTTTGTTTTATAATTTGTAGGCGTCAAGATCAAACGGTCACATGATACCTGGACGGCCGTTCCGTAAGTATTGCTGCAGATTACTAGTACATTGATTCCCAAATTTTTTCCTCGCGTACCCCTTGATTAATCTTTTTATTTTTGAGTACCCCCTGCTGTATATCCCTCCCAACCATCCCCTGGCACAAAAAAGTTTTTTATCATAACGCCAATGGCTTAGATTAGTTTAAGAGTCAAACGACTGTAAGAAACTTAGTAAACTTCGTAGTTCTGATTTTCGACTTTACAGTTTATTCCATTTTTTTAAAATAGCATTAAATAATTTGGCATAAACTTATAATGAGATTTAATAATTACTCAATTACTAATTGCAATTTTCACTTCGTTTTCATTCGAATTTGAGAAAGACGTAATTCTAGAATATTCTTACGTTTTAAGTTTTCCGCTATTACCAAGATCACTTCGTGTACCTCTAACTGGCCCTCGCTACCCATTGTTGAGAACTTGTTCTAGTCGATTAGACCGGTGTAGGCAATATGGTTTTTTATCTTCGTTAAATTTTATGCTTATTTTTCTTTTCATCAGCTGGAATTTGAAAACTGGAAAGAAGAGTTAATTTTTGACCAACTGAAGACAATAGGCGAGATCAGTGATGTCAAAATGTCAAATGGAGTGGACTAAATGCTATCAAGCAGCCTTGGATGCAGGAACTGAAGAAGAAGCGCTATATGCGAAAGGAGCGTTTTCTTGAGATAATGGGAAAGTAGCAGGTAGAAAACACCATCTGCACAGAAGGCAACTTCAATCACAAACTTCAAAAAACAAATAAATTTTCTGACTTATTAATCCATCTCTAATGATATTTCATTTTCTATTTAAATACCCTAGATGGGTTGTTTGTTGATTTTATATTTTATCTGAAAAATAGTATGTCGAATGAATTTGTTGCAAAGGTCTTTCTGCGGGTGTATGGTGCTAAACAGTCAACACGCAGAATATGGAGAATGAAGTTATTTACAAATATGCAGGAAAACACGGAACACAGGTACAGGAAACAATAGTTCTTGCACAGATTACCACATGTAAAAGACAGCAATTCAATGGTACAACAGTTCAGCACTTTGTTCTACACAACAAACAGTCAGCAAATAACTAGTAACGACTATAACTAGCATAATGCCTCAGCTCACCAACTTTTCTAGCTGCACTGCGGACGAACCCAAAGACAGTTCGCACTTCCAAGGCGATCCAGTCGAACAACACACCCTCCGTCATCCAAGCGCTCTGTTATATAGTTTCCGGCAGGCCTGTGACGTCAATGGAATATCTAGTACATTCCAAGTGTATCTTCTCTCTAATGGAATATCGAGAAGATTCCATACTTTCGTCGCCAAATTGTGGCCAAGTCGAAAGGTGGGGAACCAGATGTGGCTGCTGCTAATCATCCCTATATCCTTGTAAAACTCTCTTCCCAACCATAAGACTCACATTTGTTGGGAAAGACTTTATGTAAAACAATATGAGAATAAGACAAGAATCATAAAGGAAGATTAGAGAACAAAAAAAATGGCGGAAAGTGCACTTTCCCAAGAACCACACTGCAAGAGTTCAAAATTAGATTTTTTTTTCTGTAAGAGACTAGACATAACGTCAAAAGATTTAAAATGATATATTTATTAAAAAAGGTACATAGTAATTTAATCAAAATTGTCTTCTTTGCTTCCCAATTTTTTCAATTATCCTATTTCACCATCTAGTTCAAGTCGATCAACTGAGACTGTACTACATGTAAAAACAAAAAATTATACAAGAACCTTCATTTTATCTCTATCTTATTTAAATAAATAAACTAACTAAATAAAAAATAAAACTTCAATTTATTGTTCGGTGAATTTGTGACATCACTTCTTGGCTCACAGCCTTAACTAAGCTGCAGAGGTAAACGACCCGCACCCAAATAATCCCCAGTCCCTACTCATCACTGCGTGTTAATCACAAATTTGTGGTCGGATGACGAGGCTGTGTTTGTCCAAGGATATCGTTTTTCAGCTGCGTGCAATCTTATGGACAAAGCCCGGCAGCTGTTTCAAACAGTGCTTACTTTCCTTTAAGCCTTCTCTTTGTTATGCGAACTGACGCGCCAACAAATGCGCTATTAATGAGAAGAGATCAATCAGACGTGAGGACTCATCAGATATATACTGTGCTCTTATCGATTTTGTTGCTACTTAGGCGGGGGCACTTTAAATAGGAGGATGAGAACTTGCATAAGTAAGCAGAGACTCGCTTCCCGGTGGTATACAGGTAATGGAATGCTACACGGTTTGTTTCATCTTAAGGGGCACCTTAAATAGAGGATGAGAACTTGAGTATAGTAAGCAGAGTACTCGCTTCCCGGTGGAATATACTAATTAATGAGTGTCTGGTTTGTTTCCTACTTAAGCGGGGACACCTTAAATAGGAGGTGAAAACTTGCCATAAAAGCAGAGCTCGCTTCCGGTGGTATACAATATATGGTGTGTTTCCTAGCTTAAGGAGGGAGGTACTTCAGATATATAAAGCAGAGACTCGCTTCCCGGTGGAATACAATAATGGTGTCGGGTTTGTTTCCACTTAGGAGGGAGGGCACCTAAAAGAGGATGGAGAACTTGCAGTATAAGTAGAGAAACTCCTTCCAGGGTATGCAATAATGGTGTCGGCTTTGTTTCCTACTTAAGAAGGGCACCTTAAATGGAGGATGAAACTGCCATACAGAATAAGCAGAGACTCTTCCCTGAGTATACAATAATGGTGTCGGGTTGTTTCCTGCTAAAAGGGGGCACCTTAAATGGAGGATGAGAAGTGGTATGTAATGGTGTCAGGTTTGTTTCCACTTAAGCTGGGGACACTAAATAGGAGGATGAAAACTTGCCATATAGTAAGCAGAGTCCCGCTTCCCGGTGGTATACAATAATGATGTCAGGGTTTTGTTTCCTACTTAAGGCGGGGGGAGACCTTAAATAGGAGGATGAGAACTTACAATATAAGTAAGCAGAGTCTCGCTTCCCGGTGGTATGCAATAATGGTGTCGTGTTTGTTTCATTCTCAAGGGGGTACCTTAAATAGCAGGATGAGAACTTGCAGTGTATGTAAGCAGAGTCCCGCTTCCCGGTGATGTACAATAACGGTGCGAGGTCGAATTATCCGCTGCCGATGAACGGATGAACTTCTGTCTGAGGAGTCGTCGCATGTGCCACTCGTAATGGGTTTTACAAAGCGGGGACCGCAGAACCAGATTAATTGTCGCGGCAGCCGGGTCATCCAGATTCACTCGCGTAATGAAGCTAGCCAGGAGTAACTCTTTGTGGTTGTGGTTATCGTACTTTGTTCGCACTCATTGCTGTAGATTTCATGCGCTGGGGAGACTCATTAATCCAATAATTCATTTTGTGATATAAACTCTAATATCAGTGAATGTAGTTAATTTTTAGAATTCACAAAATTTTGATATTTCAAATTGTGATCTTTCCACAGCAAACAATCCTTGTCATAAATGTATTTCTAGCGCATTTTAACGTGATAATGTTTATAGTCTGGATACTTCGTGATGCAACATGCATGATGCAAAACTCGTTCAAAATGTTCTGCAAGGCAGACCGCTGGTTCTATAGCTGCCAAATTTCTCAATTACTTATTTCCTCAGTTGGTCATTTATAGCAGGTGTTCACTAATGAAGGGTCTTTTAAAATTTTAATTAGACTTTTAATTACAAATTAATCCAAATTTTAGCGTTTTTCCTCAATAACCGAATGCTGAGAATATTATTGTACAAAAAGTGCTTTTATATTAAATAAAAATAAAAAAAATAGATTTTCAGTTACACCATGATACCAAGATTAAGTGTTTTTTTTTAATTCCTGTACAATTTTTTCCTCTAATTTTAATATTTTTAAAATAATATTTTTAAGTAAATTTTATAATACTTTTCATTGTTATAGTTATTGTATTTATATACACGCGCGTTACGACGATA
This sequence comes from Araneus ventricosus, assembly GCA_013235015.1. Lineage (NCBI taxonomy): Eukaryota > Metazoa > Arthropoda > Arachnida > Araneae > Araneidae > Araneus > Araneus ventricosus. The sequence continues at coordinate 9,737 of BGPR01039563.1, forward strand.
TGCAATTCTTTTTTGCATGCACTTATCAATATAACAAAATTAAAAGTAATTTTTTAAAAATAATATGAACAGACGAATCAAGTCTCAAACATGATCATGCGACGATTTTAAGGACTTGAGGTTCGAATTTCCTTAAAAAAATTGACTATATTATTAAAACGCATTTATATGTCGAATCAAATCAACTGGAAACATGATTGGTGATAATAAGCCTCCAAAAGAAAAGACTCTTCATTCAGATGTTTCTCGAATTGAGCGCATCTTCATACGTTGGAGAAAATCATGTTCTCTTTTTGACTTTCTGGTATATTTCCACAATATAAAGTGTAGCTTCGTCATGTACTGAAGAGAATAAAGTGCGCATTTTAAAACAGTACAGCTTTCCGTTGACAGGTTTGCTCCAAAACTTTACTCAGATCTGCGGTTTTGATGTGACTGAATATCTAAAAAGACAAAAAATAATTGAAGCAATTTAATTGATGTGCGCAATTGCTGCATCATCCAGGAAAAATTGCGAAGTACAAAGATATAAATACGAATAAAGGGAAGTTTTAATTGTGAAAGAGTTAAAAATACAAAAATATTAACAAACAACGATAAGGAGTAAGAATCAGGTGGATGACGTCAACAGAGGCCATTCATCCATGTAGATTCAAAACTAGAATAGTTTTCTGTAGAGGAAAAAGACTTTAAGGTCTGAATTTAATAATTTCCTCCAAGCCCGAACCTATCTCGTAATATATTGGAAAGGAAAACATTCATCCACAGAGAAGAAATTAAAAACAGTCTTTTAAACAAAGTATGAAAGGAAAGCCCTTAATTAACTTTTAATTGAAATTAGGCCCTTAATTAAATTTTAAGCCCTTCTTTTTTAAAATGGTTTTTAATGGCCTCTGATGACGTCATCCACCGGATTCTTACTCCTTAATGTTGTTTATTAACATTTTAATTAAAACTTCCCTTTATTCGTATTTATATCTTTGTTTTGATGTGATGATATCAAATTAGAAATTTGATGTCATCAATTCCTCTAATTCAGGGTTTCCCAACCTTTTATTTTCGCGTACCCTCTACTACCTAACCCCCCCCCCCCGACTCTTACAATCTGTCTAATGCAAAGAAGATTTTTCAAAAATGTTAAGGGCTTAGTTAAGCTGAAGAGTCCAATTACTCGAATTAATAAGCTTAATTAATAAATCTAAACTAGGAGAAAAATTTAAAAAAGTGACGGGAGGCTTGTCTTTTCCAAACAGCCACTGTTGTTAAAGGCGTGGGACTACTTTACTCGCGTGACTCTTTTCCGATTTTCAAATTTTTTTGTAACTTTTTTCTGTTACCCTTTATCTCTAAAATAAGACATTAGTTATGTTTTTAACATATGTAGTTACCGAGATATAGAGGATCTCCCATACAACGTTTCCGTGGCGTTTCGGCGTGTGAATCAAATTCCTTCCTGAGACCCCAATGGGAGGAACATAGTCCTACGTTAAAACATACAACAAAGAGATGCCTAGTGAAGTAGCTTTTGCATAGACATTGATGATTCATGCATACTCGGGGCTGCTGAAGACAATAAATCAGTTATTTACCTGGTTTCCTTTAGTTCCAGGTTTCTTTTAGATTGCACAACTTCTACTTTTTCCACGACTTTGGAGAATCAAAATTCTGTAACTTTTTAATCATTTATGTTTTCTTGTGTCCGCATTAACGACTTTAATTTCGCATACCCTTAACTGGTCCTTCGCGTAACCCTCGGGGTACACGTACCACAGGTTGGGAACTTCTGCTCTAACTCGATGCATTCTTGAGTTATTCTGTTACAACACACACAGAGAGACAGACAGTCAGTCTACAATTTGACTGGTTTTATCCAGCACTTGAAACAGATCCACAATTTCAGTTTAAAGACCACATGTCCAATTTCCTAAAGCTCGTAGAGTTTTTGAGTTATCGTATTCTAATACACACGAACAGACATAAGATAAACATAAAAGACAGACAGACATAAATCCAAAATTGCTTTTTTCAGAGACAGATTCACCTAAAACGTGAAAATTCATCCAGATATTCAAATCAATATCTCTTTATACATTTTGCAAAAAGTTAAGTTAAATTTAGACTTTACTGTATGCATAGATTAAATTTTGTAAATAATTTTCAATTTATATTATATTAAAACATTAATTTAAATGAAGAAACTTCAAATAAAAACGTAAAAGAAACACATAAAAAAAAAGAATTCTAATATTAACCCGTTAACGGCCGGCGTCCTATTTATAGGACAGTTACATTTCACTTCCATGGCTGAACTGAACTTATTCCATTGTTTCTTTTCTGCCTTATTTATGAAGTCAATAGGTATTACCTAAACAGTTTTCAACAGGCACATATTACCTGTTAACCAGATTGTGAAGTCGAAACGCCGCCCATTTTCAAACTTTTTCATTTTTCCTTTGATTTATTTTTGAGGTAAGGAATTAGAAAGTGAATTTATTTTTTGACATTTTCATATATTTTAAAACTCTTATTATCTATGTAAGGAAAAGTTTTCAATTTTTTTTCAATTTAAAAAAAATTAAGAAAACCCCCAAAAAAATTTTTCTCTGAATTTAATTTTCCTCCACAATTAACTTAATCTTGGTGTTTTAAGCATAATTAATAGAAGTTTATTGAAATCGATGCTTTAAACTAAGTTGGGAGTTAATGGGTTTTAAAAACCTTTCATTAGATACAAATGGCAGCGATGCCTTGTAATAACACTTTTTTGCACAGGGTAATAAAATGAAATATAAGCCCGAATAAATATTGAGGATCGCATCAAACTGAGTCCAAATTAATCTTCTTAGTGGTTTTTCTAAAGTTCTATTTATCTGTCCATAAAAACAAAAACAGAGTTAAAAGCTGCAGACATGGTTATTCGAAATGCGACCAATGTGATTTCTCTCTTTTTTATTTCTTAAACAACCAGGACACTATCATCTCCGCATGTTACATTTTATGTTGTTTTCAGAAAAAACACTCTGGTTTTCTCTGCCCTCTCCATTCCGAGTCGAGCTGCTGGATAAAGAAGGCAGTTTGGTTTTGTGATATATTTTCTGCAAGACTTGGGCGATACGTTCATTGAATTTTAAGCATCCTTCGACGACATTTGAATTCTTCCAGAACGTTGCGGTATTTTCTTTTCCGGACCAGACAGCGGCGACTTTGGTCGAATCCTGATCTTCATTGAATTGATATTTCGCGTCGACTTCGAATTTCTGCCTTCAGCCAATTTTGAATCTACCGGAAGAGGACTATATTTTTCTTTTTCTTTTTTTTGTTTGCAAAGAAGAAAAATCGTGCATTAGATGACCAAGAACAAGTTTCTTTGCTATTAGAATAATTTAAAATGGACAACGACCCATAAAATTCTGTAAAATATAAATGTTTTTAAATGTTCAAATAATTCAAATAATAATAAATGTTAATAATTCAAAATGGACAACAACCTATAAGATCCTGTAAAATACTCATTTTTAACCCTCCGAGGACGGCTACCACATGGGTGTGCCAACTCATAGCGTCAAGGTGCGGACGTCCTCAAAGGGTTAAATGTTCAAAATAATAATGTTAATAATTCAAAATGGACAACAACCTATAAAATTCTGTAAAATATAAATAACTTTAAATGTTCAAATAATAATAATGTTAATAATTCAAAATGGACAACAACCTATAAAAATCTGTAAAATAAAATGTTTTTTAACCCTCCGAGGACATTTGCCACATGGGTGTGCCAACTACTCATAGCATTCAAAATTGCGGACACAAAGGGGTTAAAAAATGTTCAAATAATAATAAATGTTAATATTCAAAATGGACAACAACCTATATAATCCTGTAAAATATAAATGTTTTAAATGTTAAAATAATAATAAATGTTAACAATTCAAAAATGGACAGCAACCTATAAAATCACAAAATATAAATGTTTTAAATGTTCAAATAATAATAAATGTTAATAATTCAAAATGGACAACAACCCTATAAAATTCTGTAAAATATAAATGTTTTAACCCTCTGAGGACTTGACTGTCACATGGGTGTGCCAACCTCATAGCGTTAAGAGTGTGGACGTCCTCAAGGGGTTAAATGTTCAAATAATAATAAATGTTAATAATTCAAAATGGTTAACAACATAAAAAAATTACTGTAAAATATAAATGTTTTACTCGAGGACGACTGCCACATGGGTGTGCCAACTACCATTAGCGTCAAGAGTGCGGACGTCTCAAAGGTTAAATGTTCAAATCAACCAATAAATGTTAATAATTCAAAATGGACAACAACCTATAAAATTCTGTAAATATAAATATTTTTAACCTCACGAGGACGACTGTCACATGGGTGTGCCAGCTTCTCCATGGCAACGTTAAGAAGTGTGGACGTCCTCAAAGGGTTAAATGTTCAAATAATAACCAATGTTAATAATTCAAAATGGACAGCAACCTATAAAATTCTGTAAATATAAATGTTTTAACTCAAA
>BGPR01039564.1:0-14261 GCA_013235015.1 Araneus ventricosus
CTGTCACTTTACGTTCGGTTACGTATTGCTCAAAACTGTTGAAAAGTTCTGAAAAGTAGGTACCAACAAATATTAATCTCTTAAAAGTCAGGAATTTTTAGTTTTCAATTTTCCATCTCTTCTGGGGTGAATGGAGACTTCTTCCCCATCACTGCAAAAATAAGTTACTGATCACTTGCTGTTGCAGAAACCTGTAGACCAATCCAGTCGACTATTGTTTCCCTATTAAACTCTTGGATAATGTCATGTCAATACAACATTTCATCTCTCTTTTCAAAGTTGACTAGAGTTCGGATGCGTTTCAGTGCTCAAGATCATGACAATAAATACAATTTTAATACTTTAATCTCCCCTCTCTCGTCTAACTGCGTTGGACATGGCCGTCTCTTCCAGCATTCGTCTCCACATTAATAACGAAATAATTCAATCATAGAAAGAAATACTTTGTTTAAATTTTCGCTTTTTCCGAAAACGTTTAAAAGTAGTATCTGTTGCAGACAATGATTTATTTAACCTCAAAGATCAGCGGTTTCCTTTCCAAAACTTCCCTGTTAGGTTTTCTCTGAGGCTTACCACTTTATGGTGATATATTTCTAACAATACATATTCTAATATCAATAAAGAGACTTAGACAGCAGAATTTCTAGTCTTCTTTTTTGTCTTGGATTTATACATGAATAAATTTAGTTTCTCAAACAAAGAAATCACCATTTTCCAATCCAATTTCTAAAAAAATAGTCAAAGCTTATAAGCATTTCTACGCCATAATAAGAATCGGAGAAAAGATTTTCTTCCTGGTTTCAGAAATACATGGTCCCTACCTTGCTATTCGTTTTTAATGATAAGTTTCAATTATTTATCAAACAGGGTTCTTCCCTACCATCTGCGAGTCCATCTATTACAAGCTTATCTCCACATTTCTGTAACTTCAACCAAGTTACCAACCTATATCAGAAGACTATAGATTCTAACAAGAGAAGCTTAAAGTTATCTTTCTGCATGTTGAGAACCTAGCTTAAATTTTTGTAGCCAATTCTAGTAATTTTGGAAAGAATTGTGCAAAAACCCTGATTTTCTCCTCATTAAATATAATATCAAGTATTCGTATTTGTTAAGGATTTTAAAATTCTTTTTTAATATTCAGTACTGCAAACATGTATTGTATGTAAAGTTAATTATTAACCTCACATACAATATTTACATTAGTATAATGGATTTGAAAGGATAGATAAATCACAGCTACAACAGGCCTTGATACGTACTATAAACGTTTATATTATCTCATCCTCTCTATCTCAAATATTGTAATAAGAAAATGAATAAATTACATGTTATCTAAAAGCTCTGTTTATGATTTTATCGACATTTCTGAGCATATGAATATTCTTTTTTATTTCAGCAATACTAGGCAGCCGAAAAACTGTCTATGGTGGAGAAATCAGAATCCTTAAACCAACACTGGGTAGAAAATAATGAAATATATGAGAATTTTAAATTTACAGGATACAGTGAGTGATTGCACAGAACGCTGGGGAAGCAAAATAATCACTCTGCCTCTAGCATAAAAATTGGACAGAATCTTTAGTGAGTGGTTTGCTCTGTCTTTAATTCTTGGTTTTCCACATTATTCTGCAGGTAACATGAAAGAAGCTGCATTTCGTTGAAATAGAAAGGTTAATGAAGGATCAAGCTTTGAGCAAATTGAAATCGATCAAGAAATAAAAGCATGAGTATGTTTTAAAGACTTCATTTCTAGAAGTGTAAAGTATAAGGATCCTAATATGCCATGACAGTGAAAAATTACCTGCTTTGAAAAATGCTTTGTACCAAAACACAATTCATTTTTTGTACTATAACAGGTATTTTCCGCGAATCGCGATGAACTAGAGCAGTAGCGGATCGTCCAAGTGAAGCAAGTACCCAGGTTATCAAAATTACCTCTGAAATCGCAAATCAGAAAAATGAAATTACCACTGCTTTGGAAATAATCGCCAATTTAGAGACTTTTTTGAAATGATACTCCCCCCACAAGTGCACTACACCAAGCCTTCCAGAAGGCCAATGATTAACAGATTATAAAATTAAGAGTGTTGATTTATCAACAATGGCTAATCCGATATTGTACCTTTGCCTATTAAGGCGCATTGCCTTGCACGCAGACGAAGGGTTCCGTTTAATAAAGAGCGTAAATTTAGCCTTCAGCAAATTTTGTATTCGTTTCACACTCCAAACATCTCAGAACTGCATACCGCAATCACACAGAAAACAGTAACAGTTGTCCATGATCTAATCGAAAAAATAGTTATCATATAAAATAGTTAAAAGAGCACTTTTATTAGTGTACGAAAGAGTAGAAATTCTTTATTTTTATTACTTTCTACTTTTTTATTTTTAATTTATGATTCATCATTGTAAATATTATGAATCTTGAAAAAATTTCCAAATTCAATACCAGGTGGCGCCACCAGTATAGAATAAACATTTAACAAAATTAATCGATTTACTGATCATTATATTCTGAAAAAAGTAAAATCGTGTATTGTCATCAAGAACACACTCGTCCATAATTTCGAAACTCTTGCGCAGTGGTGGCGAACCTGTGACCCGCAGGTCAGACACGGACCCACGAAGGCTTTTTAGATGACCCACGAGTTGATTTTTATAAACTTATTTTTTATAGCATAAAAGAGAGAACAGACAGTCGAAAATATTAAAGAGTTGAAGAATAAATGTGAGAATTCCATTAGATTAAACAGAACGCCCACAGGGAGGTTACCTTTAAGGGGAAAATGGATCGAAATTAGGTCTAGGGCATTTTATTGGGTTTATGTCACATCAATTTTAACACAAATTATTACATCAGAAAACGAAGAGACTTCAATTTAAATGCAAGACATTTATTTAAGAACTAGAGGGATGATTTTACAGGGGGAAATTTTATACCAAAGGAAGATAATAAGGAGTTTAATAATTGACATGAAGGCAAGGTTTTGTTAACTAGATCATCACAGGGATAGACGTCAATGCGGTTAAAAGCTGTTAATTGAGTTAGTGATATTCAGAAGGAAAAGATAATTGGGATACAGTTACCGTTGCACAGGTATTAACGTCGGACGACTTAACTGCGCATTGAAGCTGTGCGACGAAGCCTTTACATCATAGAAAAGAGGGAATAAGAGAGAGAATTGCCGATGTGCGACTCTCTTTGCGTGCTCCTCGGTTTTGTGCGGAAAAAGAGGGCGCTGTTCATAACGTATCTTGAAGAGGACTTCTAGTGCCATCTATCATATCTGATAATCTATTTTCAAAACTATTTTTACGGTGCGATTAAATTATGCTTATTGGTAATTTCCTACATAAATATCTAATATCGAATTAATAAAAAAAAATTTCCGAGTGGATGCTGGCTAACCGATTTTCCATCGTATCACTGCACAATACCTGAGTATTCCTCATGACAGACGGTCATAGGCATTGCGCGCATATTCGTTGCATGGTAGAACGGGGGTGTACCAGCACTCGATGTTATACTAATAGGCAGCCTTGTCGTGCGCGTGTATAAATGATTAATAATCCAATTTCATTCTTATTTTTTATTATTATTCCAAATTATTAGTATCATGTTTGCCACACCCAACCCTCTTTGCGAATGCGCCACTCATTTAAACTTTCCTAAGCGGCGATACATACGCTGTACCGGGAATTCTTTTTCCTTTTACTTCGGCTCTGGTACAACTGCTGTACCGAGCAATCGAGTGACATTTCTTGGCCACCTTTCTCCTGGAAAGAATTGTCAAACTATAAATGTTTATAATGATATTCACGTTTATAACCCATTTTGTTAATAATAAAATATAATTGCCTACTTCTTTTAAATGTTAATTAACGCAATACATATATTTCAGTTATGATAAATTTCTTAATTTTTAATACTGAATAATTGTTTATACAGTTTCTTAAGGAACTTGAAAATAGTCGACTGGATTGAGAACAGATTATAAATAAAATTCTATAACTATTTAATAACACAAATAAAGATTGCCTACAGTATTATTAATCTCTGTATAATGTTTTTTCTTATATTCAAACCCTTTTATTATATACAAGCGTGGGGTGACAATGGGGATACTGTTGTTTCTAGTGGGGGAAATAAATATTCTCCTCGATGGAAAAAAATCAGCCGATCGATATTTTCTATCGATTTGTGCCGAGTCTTAGAGGTTAAGTGACCCAAGGTGTGGTATTGCAAAAATAATGAACAAAATTATACCCACTTCCCAAACAGTTTCCCCGTCACTGCTCTAGCACATCAGGAAGCGAGAGAAAATCGATTCCGAAATCCCATCTTTGCAAATATGAGTTAAAAAACCTTTTTTAGCTTTTTAAAACACTCTCTCCGAATGGCAGACGGTTTTCTGGCTGAATCTGCTGGTTCTCGGCAGCAGCGTGCTCGTGTACCTGCTCTTCGGTTCGGCCGAGGTGCAGCCCTGGATCTAACCCGATCCTCAACATTCCATTGAAGCCACAAATGAAGAGAGAAGACATTCTGACAGGAGCCTCAAACCACAAATAGAAATGAGAGAAAAGCTAGCTGGAGATTCATAAGATTTAATAGGCTTAACCTGGCTTGCGACGGTATTTTTGATATTAACCCTTAAAGGCTCTGTGTTGCCTTTAAGCATCATACCCAATTTAGGCCTCCAAAATCTTCAGAATAAGACTGAAGCTCAAATGCCTGTGTATGTCAATAGAATACATGTTGAAAATGTAAATAAATCAATTGACAAAATGCAGATGTAAAACTGAGTCATGTTGAAAAAATAAAAATAAATTGATGATTTTGACTTGATGCTACATCTTCTGGCTATGTACACTTTAGTTTATTTATAATAATATCCATATTTCATTCTATAATTTTGAAGGAAATTCCTTGTTTATATTATTAGTTCTTAAAAATCACGTATAATTTATCTATAATTCTAAAATATTAGGTTTGATATTATAGAATTTTATTAAGAAGTTTTTTCAATTAAAGCCCAGTCTTGTCGATATGCCAAAATAATCAGCACTTCTCCTATAACTTAGTTCTATACAACTTTTGCAGCACTTCTTGTTTCTCAGCTGACGAGTCGCCACTGCAGTGGTCCTTAAAAACATGCAAATCGTAAAAGGAATTTAAAAGTTGCATACAGTCATCTTAAACACATTAAGAAGCATATTAAGAAATAACAAGATGTAAACACTGAACCATAAGAACAATAAGAAGCTTATAAAGAATTTTGAAGTTGAAGACACTCGTTCTCAAAAACATCGCAAATCACTTTGCGAAATTAAACACTACATCTTAAAAACGCCGAAAGACATATTAAAAATTATCTTCTTCAGAAAACTTGTTAAAAAGTTACAATACTTATAAATCGAGAATTAGTTTTGAAAAACACGAGAATTTATCTACATAATTAAATCTCACAACCATGATAAATTATTTATATAAATTAAATCTTATTGAAATAAACAATTGGCTCTTAAACCCCCTGAGTGCTGAATTTTCTTTAATTACTACTAATAATTTTCTTAATTACTCGAATTTAGATGCTATGTTTGAAAACGTGTTCAAACACCGCTCAACCAAGCGAATTGTTATTTACATGTAAGGCTTTATTACTGGAATATGATTCAACGTTAATTAAATATTAATAAATAAATAAAAACGAAACCGCTTTTCTGACTCTTCATTTTAGAGACTACGTTAGTAAGATAATTTTTGTAAAATTCGAGAAGTTTCTTTTCGTAAACTGTCAACTGCCATGTTAAGAAAAGGTGTTTTGCAACAATGGGAATTAAATCATCGATTGAAAAAAAGCGCAATTATTCTCGATTTAACGCGAGTTTGAGTCTGACATTTTGTTTATGAAATCATTAATTAACTATTAATTGAACAAAATTTCTTTAGAATCGTTCACACTTACATTCGTTTTCCACGTATAGCCTATAATACATTGAAAGCAGTAGAAATGAACATTAGATGCGAATGTACTTGTTTGAGAGATTTACCACTAGTGTTCCTTAAACATCGATAGACTATCGATACTATCGAAGCCAAGTCGATAGTATCGAGTTTTCGAAACTATCGACTGAAACTATCGATAGTATCGATAGTTTCCTCTCGGGCAATACTATCGATAGGCGCATTTTCAGTCGATAGTTTCAAAAATATCGACTGCAACTATTGGCTGTCCATAGTATTGCTTCTATTTTGTGCCGGGTCGTGTATTGTGTCAGTGGGGGTGATGTATTATATAATACATTGATGCATTTTTGTATAATTTAAATATTGGCTTTTTTGGTCAATTTTGGATAGTTTAATAAATTGATTTTTGACTTGATGTAAGCAAGTTTTTATATATATGGTACTGAATTTTAATTTATCTTGCAGTTCTAGTCGTTAGTTTTGAAACTATCGATTGTTTTCTCTCAAGCAACAAGTCTATGTATTGTTATAGAGGGTGTTTTAAGTAATTATACCACTTTGATTATTGATGCATTTTTGCATTATTCAAATTTTACCTTTAATTTCTCATGTGTTTACTCTAGATTGTTTTCAAACTATCGATAGTTTATGTTCAAGTAATAAATAGATCGAGGAATTCATCTTGGATTACTGAGAACTTTTTGTACTTCGTATCTGTATATATGTATGGAAGTAACGTACGTATTACATAGGTATTTAAAGTACTAAGTACATACGCATGTAATGTGATAAGTATGTAGGTGAGTATTTTAGGTACTACAACTACACATATAACGCACAACGTCGTTATGTATATATGTTAAGTACTAAGTTTGTAAGAAAAAATTTACGGATATACGTACGTTCGTATATGTGTAACGTCCGTCCGTCTGTATGAATGTAACTTACGTATATATGTATGTAGTGTACGTTCTATGCAAGGAACGCTCATACGTTTGATTGCACGTATGTATTTACGAATCATGATTACGTATATAACGTACGTACGTATGTTTGAAACATACATAAACTTAGTACGTTACATGCTTACGTACGTATATTACATACCTATGCAAGTATGTTACTTAGATTAGTACGTATGTTACATACATATACACATTTCATACGTAAATAAGTTGCATACACAAGTACATACTTTATAAACGTAGGTACGCTTCCGAACGTTGCATACGTGCATATGAAACGTTCCTAGGTAAGTAACGTACGCGTGTATATACGAAGGTATCTATATAATGCATATACATATATAATGTACAAAAGTATACACGTTACGTATGTACATATGCATGCCACATCCGTACTTTCATAGTACATTTACATATTCAGTTTTTACATACGTACGCATGTGCGTTACATATGTAATCTTGTTTCATATATACTTACGTTACATACGTACGCAGGTTTCATATATACTTACGTTTCATACGTACTCACGTTTCATATATACTTACGTCACATACGTACGCATGCTTCATATATACGTATGACGTAAGTTGCATATGTACGTTTCAGACGTACGCTGTATATGCACTTACGTTTCATGCATATTTACGTTACGTACGTACTCGCGTTTCATATATACTTACGTTACATACGTACTCAAGTCCCATTTATACCTACTATCGATAGTTTCAAAACTATCGATAGTTTCTAAACTATCGACTGAAAGAGCACCTATCGATAGTATCGCCTGAAATAAAACTATCGATTGTTTCAGTCGATAGTTGGGAAAACTATCGACTGGACTATCGATAACTGAACTATCGATGTTTAAGGAACACTATTTACCACTATTTTAATTCATTCTTTTTCTATATATAAATTTCTTTTTAGTCAAAATTTCATATTTCATGATATATAGGTCGTCAATTTGTTTAAAGCCTGGTCTTTTATGTCCGGGCTGGTAAACGAAAGTAAAAGTCGATATCTTTTGAATGTACCAGGAAATAAACGAAATGGTACAATTTACTTATCAAACGATCTAACGCTTAGAGCGCCGACACACACATATATAATACATAAACACATTCTCTTTTATCATTAGTCGAGATATGAGTGTGATCAAAAACGAAATTATGCACAGTTGCTCAGTCTGAGGCAAAGCAATGAACAAATGCAAAGAAAAAAACTTAACCTAAAATTTTCTGAAAATGGAAGATCACAATATTGTAGTTGAAATTGAATCGATTAATGAATCAATTTAATCAGGGGAATTGATCACACAAATATTGGCCTGAAATAAAGCTTTTAAAAGAGAATAAATGTTAATAAATGCACGTTAGTAACACCTATGAATAATGTTACACCACTAATTATAATAGAATTCTATCTTTATAAATATTCGTATTCCTCGTGTAAGGCACTGTTGTTTATTCAACATGTTATAATTTTATGATTGTATAAGCGTGTTTTCTAGGAACTGCGTAGTAAAGAAATGAGACATTTCAAAACTTTTGGCGGAAGGTGATAGAACGCAAGGACAAATCCCCATCCATTGTATACTTGTTACTCAACCGATGATGTGCTTTCCAGAAATCTGTCCCATTCTGTCTTATAAACACGTTTATTTGGGTAAATTTGAACGAATTGTAGAGAGGTGAAGAGAACGCGACTGATTACAGCCTTCCTAGAAGGCTAGCTTAGGTTAAAAAGCAGTCTAATTTAGGTACTTAAAATTTCTCTTCAGCTCCAATCTTCCAAGCAACATTCGACAGACTTTCATTACAAAAATTTTTTCGTTATGATGAGGCGATACTTCATCTAATTTGAATTGTCTTTATATTTGCAACAGTAGGGGAGTAATGGGAGAATGAAAATTTCAATCCTTCATCCTTTCCACCCCCTTTGAGCTGGTTGGCCGCCAGTTCAAAACCGATCAAAATTTCTCTAGTTAACACGTTCACAGATTCAAATGCTGGAAAGCGTACTCTAGAGCTTCAATGGTAGCTTACAAATTATACATCGTGTGGTGATTTTCCCTTGTGTAGTGTACTATCAATGCCTGATATGACTATCACAAGTTTCGAAAATTCTCAACATTGAAACAGATGCCGCCATGCAACCTAACAACCGCGCGTAGAGCTCAGACGAACGTCGGTAACAATGATGTTCGGCTATGAATAATGTAATTCGTAATATGATAAAACAAACTTTCTAATATTAATTATATTAAATTATTATTAACCCTTAAAGGCCCAAATTTTAAAAAGTGCTTTTAAAATTTCTTTGACTGTCATTTCTTAAATAAAACACGGGAAAAGTACTTTAAAAAATCTTATTTTGTTTTAAGTATAATTTATGGTTAAAAAATAGTTTGAATCATCGAAAAACCGGGATTAATTGAAAAAAATCTCCGTAATAAAATTATATAAATCAAACACTGTGATTTTTAAGAACTAATAATATAGACAAATTATTTTCTTCATTATTATAGAATAAAATATGGTATTATCAAAGGTACAGAAAAAGCCGAAAAGATGCAGCCTCAAGTGAAAACCATCAATTTATTTATATTTTTTCATCAGCACAAAAGGTGCCATCTGTACGTTGTAAATTGATTTAATAACAATGTCAGCATGCAATCTATTGGCATTAGAGTTTCAGTCGTATTCTCAAGATTTCAACCCTGGGATTTTAAGGGTTAAAGATATTTGGGGGTAACCGAAAGAGTGTGTCTTTTTCTCTTCGTAAAATTTCAAAGCGATACTGACGATAAAAATCCAAAATTTCAAACCTAGCTTAAATGTAAATGCTTTTTCAATAACTGCTGAACTACCTGATCTAAATAATTTTAAAACCTCACTAGCAGAAATTGAAAGTCAAACCGCAACATCCCAAGTTTGGTTTTATTTATTATTAAAATAATTTTGGGCACTAATGACACCTGGAATTAGGATCCTCGAATTCAATGGTTCGGATAACCACCAATAACTTGCTTAATATAGTTCTGTAATGAGTAGCGACCACTGACACGTTTTTCTTTGTTCGCAGACATAAAAGAAAACGTTTTATAGAAAAAGTGTTGCAATTAATAGGAATATATATTTAGATAAACAAGATCAAGAAAGAATAGACATTTCACATAGGAGTTTAATACAACAATGCGATATTTGCACAGTTCTACTTTAATTCCGAGGTTGCACATACTAGTAGAGAAAAATTCAGAAATGTAATCTAACGTGAAACAGAAGAACACGAAAATCCGCAATAAATTTGAAAGACCCTTATATTTTAAATTGTGCTCGGAATTATATCGAAGCACTTGCTTATGCATAAGATGATTACAAACCGAAAGAAATGTTTAATAATTCCGAAATTTTTAATTTTATACAGTAATAATTTTCTACAAAAAGTGGGAAAATTAATAAGAATATATTCACTTATTGAAATATACATACTAAAGAAAGAAAGAAAATGTTAAACCGTAAGTGAAGAAATAGTATTTTCTTATGGACTGCAGCGCTCTCAGTTTAGGCAATAAGAAATATGTTAACACTTAAATTTGGCTGCTATAAAAGGATTATTCTGCATTTTTCAAAACTCTTCCATATTTTCGATATATATATATATCAATGTCATGAAAGTCAAAAAATGTTGAAATAAAATGGAGAGACTGTAGTAAATCGGTAAAAGCGTATAGATGCTCATCAGGGTAAGTAAATTCTATACGAACCGTTAAAAAATTAGTGAAATCATAATGTTTTCTGCGAACAGTGCTGGCATATAGCTAAAAACACTGTCCTTTACCCCGAACATCATGATAAACCAAGAATTTGAATGAAATACAAATAAAAGAAATGAATTTACAAACCTAAAACTGAGAAATGCTGCTAACGGGAGACGTGACAAAGGAAATAACTAAACGCGTCATGTAGGGACCGGATGTTTACGAAAATATCAAGTTACTTCTGAGGTTGGGGGAGTTACGATGAAGATTAGGAAATCAATTGGAGAAAAGATGAAAGCGAACTACATTGAGGAAACGATGAAGATTAAAGAAATGATGAAAAAAGGAAAAGAGTGTATTTAAAAATTAATGTGTAATATAAAAAAATAAGGTGTATATAAATTAAGAAATGATGATAGAAAAGGAAAGGAGTGTGTTTAAAAATTAAGGTGTATATAAAAATTAATGAAAGATGATAAAAAAGGAAAGGAGTGTATTAAAAAATTAAGGTGTATAAAAATTAAGGTATGATGATAAAAAAGTGTAACTAGTGTAATTAAAAATTAAGGTGGAAACGGTAAGTGTTAAATAATATTTGAATTTGAAATCCGTTAATTAACGACTTAAACATGCGTTTTCGAGGTAATCACATTAGACCTGTCTGGCTTGAGAGACCCTACCACAGTATTAGAACTGCGCCAGCATAGCTGTAATATGCATTTTTGCGCATTCGTTGCGTTTGTGTTATATATTTCTATATTATTTTATCTTCCCCTTTTACATATATATTCCACTTTTGTTTATTTTCTCTCTTTAAGAACTTTCGGCTTTTTCTTACCGCAGATTTTTTTCTTGACATTTTGTTTTATGAATATTTATGTTGTATATGTTGCTTTTACATTTATGCTATGTTTGTTTCTTATTTGTTATATATATATATTAATTCTTTCCAATATTTAATTGATCATCTGACAGACTGTAAGCTAGGAAATGATCTAGGAGCCTCGAAACTAGCGACGTTATGACGACATTATGCCTCTGACATTAACGAAATTACTATACGAAGGGTTTGAAACTCAAATGCTATCACGGGCCAAATATACCAGATCTAAGTTTATGTGATTCGGAAAGAAAAGAATAAATAAAAACTTTCATATTTTTCTTGAAACGCAGGTTTATTTCGAATGCACAGTATAAAAAAGAACAAGAACGATTTTAAAGTTAATGTTTTTTCCTGACTCCTGGTATCCTTTCTCTGTTACAAACTTTACTACTTTGTAGGACAGCTTGTGCACAGAAATTCATTTATACACTGTTCCAAGATGAATGTCAGTAGTTATGGATTTGATACGAGATTTATTTTCTCTCCTAAATGAAAATTCTTTCTGGGACCGATAAATACTACCAATCACGAAAATGATTTCATATGCCAATTTCCATTGTTCTCAAAACAGGCATTCTAAAGTTTCCAAACTTCAGACATCCTAAATCTAAGCAGGATTGGATCTCGATTATTTTATCGTCGGCTGTTATAAGTGTGTGTGGAGGGTGGGGTGGAAATGGCGTGCAGATGTAATAAAGCCAGTAATCGGTCATTGACGAATGGTGCTGCTTGTTATAAATAATTATGTTCAATTAGAATTTAAAAAAATAAAGATACGAAATTTCTGTTAAAATTTGTTATATAATGGCCAAATAAACCAGCGGAAAGACGTTTTCACTTTAAAAGGAGCCATCCATCATTATTTGCCATTGTTCATCGTATCTTAAAATAAGAGGTATCAATTTTCAGGAAATAATATCCTGTAAAAGATTCCATGCCAAAACATATCTTATGGGGTCGTCCACATATTTAGAATTACACTGACTTTTAAATTTCCAATGGCAACATGCATTTTTCTTGATGGATTTCAACACTCCATGAAAATTTATGGCAGGATACCAAATTTGATCATTCTAGGTTTATTTGTTTCGAAATTATAATCAAATGAAATTTTGAGGTTCTAATGTTAAAATAAAATTTTGAATTTTTATTGATTTCTTGAAAAATAATATAATTATTGACTTAGAATATATTTGACGTGATAGTATGAAAAGTATACATATAGCATGCAAAAGTATAGTATGTATGTATAGTATTGTAAAAGTATTCCACAGTTTCAATACTTATAATTTTTATTTTACAATAATTTTGAGTGTACGGAATTTTTTTGAAATTTGAGCGAGGAGAATTTTTGAATAGCAACAGTTAAAAATTTTAACAGTAATCGAAGTAGATGCCCATTTGATAAGCCTATGCAAAATTTCAGCATATTTGTACGAGTAGTTTTGATGTTAAATTAAATTTTATATTTTCACTGTAATACGATGCACTTAAGGGAGCATCATATATTTCGAAAGCGCTTTCATTATTAAATATAATCATTTTACACCACTTTATTTTATAAAATTTAAATATATAGAAATAAAGGGAAACGCAATAGTCCCGCAGCTTGCGTGTCTTGATACATGAAAGAGACGAATTTCATTTGTTTGAGATAACAATGAAGACTAATATAGTTTCTATGGGAAATATACTTTTAATTTTTTTTAATTAACGTTATATACTTCTTCACTGAAATCATTCATATACGAAGAATTAGATAATACCAATATCCCATCACTTACAAAGAAAACTCAGAAAATAAATGGAAAACAGTGAAAGTCAGAACAAATCTCAACAAGTTATTAATTTTAATACACATACTAACATTTCATTAAAGCAACGAATTAATTCTCTTTTATTCCATTACTTCCACTCACGCAAAAAAGCCTGCATAAATACTTATGCATTATTAAAATTTTAACGCTTTGTGATCAAAATTTATTCAGGCGAAAGTAAAAATCATACAGAACGGTCAAAGCTATTGGATATCATAATTTATGCAGAACAAAATAAAATTTTTTGGTGAAAAGTTCTGTAATGCAGAAAGGTTTTACACATCAAGTTTTATCGATTGTGTAAATAGAATTTAAAGAGCGAAATAATTTAAAATACTACTAATGATATTTAAATGCAAGCAGAGAACTTCCCTATCTAAATGTCGAGACTACCTCTTTTTTTATTTCGGAAACAAAATGTCGAATATCGTCCTATATATTTATGTCCAAAATTTATTTCTTCAGATATTCTATCATGAGAAATTTATTTATGACATCAAAAATGTGTGCTGCCATTAAAATATTCAAGTTAATGCAATTTTAAATATTTTAATGACCTCTTTAGAAAATTTTAACCATATAAAATTTCAGCTTAAGTTATTTCCTGAGAAACGATACCTTTGTTTTCAATGTACAATGAACGACCGAAAAATAATGTTGGGTGGTTCCTTTTCTTTCCGCGACTGTACGATGAAACGGCATCTATTGTCAAAATTTTAACCCTTTGAACGGCTCAAATATTTCAGCTGAATGCTTTGAAAACGGACCCTCTGTAGCTAGATGGTGTACGCAAATTTCTCCAAGATTTATTCACAGACGGCGTGAAGAACGGCAGAGCAAGTTTTCCTTCCCCCTCTGCCTATT
>BGPR01039565.1:0-14260 GCA_013235015.1 Araneus ventricosus
GTCATTTTGACCCCAGATTGTTAAACACTTACTCTTTATTTTATTGGCTATTTGTACAAAAATAATATATGATCAAAGTATAAAAACATTTTTTCATAAAAATAACTTTTAAGACACAAATGCGAATTTTAATAAGAAAAAGGAAAGTTGAACTTATATCCTTTTTTTCTCCTTTTCTATATTCTTTTCTTTTCCGCTGAGCACGTTCGTTCGCTTCCATAGCCCTAACGTGAAATTAACCTGAAACGTCAGCACATGCACGGGTCAATTTGACCTCAAAGCCTCCAGTAAAAAGTGAGAAACAACGTTTCACCGGTTTTGGCCTTCTTATCCTCCTCTTCTAGCTTCCCTATGAAGGTACAGGAAGGAACAGGGGCAAGTGTTTAGAAATTCCTAGAATTTATCAAAAGAGAAAGAGTGGGATCTAAAAGACACCATCCGTGTACTGACGGGTTGAAGGATTTTATTTAAATTTCGTCACAAGCCAATAGTGAATTCAAGTTATTGTACATATGTATTGAAAGATTTCTGTTGTCCGTCTGTTCGGTTATCCGCCACAGCCCTGGTCCGGACGGTGAGGGTTAATCGAAGTTTTACTGTGTTCCAATTTTCGAACATTCCATTTCTACGAATACTTTTGGAAGTTCGTACAGATTCGTAAAATTTTTAGTCCACTGCACTGATATCAAAAAATCTCCTTTTTAACCCACTATTGCATAGCGTCCCTTTTTAAGGAGGCTTCTTAAAATACAACAAAACCCCACAGGAATTATTTTTCCAACATAAATTTTACAAAAAAAGTATTTTTCAGTATTCGTTTCTTTTATATTCAGTCGATGGCAGCACGTATCAAGTGTTCGGTTGATAATATAGCCTTTTTATTTTTAAATCAGTCTCGAAAGTAGTTTTTGTAATATAAAGAAGGAAAGGGCAAGTTTGTTCTTCAATTATTTATCAATTATTTTATAAACTAGAAAATCACCCGTCATGGTATGACGGGTACAAATTGCCTCTTCATTCGAGAGATTTCCCATCAAATTTGACGTATTTAAATATATATGTATACGAGAGAAATGTTTAACATTGATTGAAAACAAATAAAATAAACCTGTCTTATGACAGGAAATATTTTTTTTATTTACATATTTCTTTATTCAGGAAACCTCTTGGTAAACAACATTCCGTGTGAGGTATTTTTCGTTGTTTAACAATTTTCCTTCTACTTTAGATGTCTAATCAAAACAAAGCACTTCTCTGCTTGTCAAACGTTGTCAAAAAATATTATCAAATTACATCATCGGGATTGCAATAAACGCATCGTGGCGTCCAAACTATATCACGCTCATGATATACCACTGACGTAATTTACTACTTTCTATTAAAAAACGGAAATAAATTTGAAATATTTGATTAATATAATTTAAAATTTCTCGGGAACTATTGACCATAGCGAGATAAATTTTATATCAATCGATAGCAAATTCTATTTCGCTATTTTAGAGCTATTAAATTTGAAATTAGAACGACTATTACTATTTTAAATTTAAAATTACTGAAATTTAGGTTCTCTAACGATGAAATAATGCTGTTTAACGTCTCGCAGTGTTATGGAGCGAGTTTTATTGTTGATGCCGTCAGAGCGTTACTGAGAGACAGATCTGGGCTATTATATTAGTAATATATTAGTAAATTGAAAGAATTTTTTTTTCATTTTGGAATTCCTTATACGTAGGTAGTTCAAAAAGTAAGGTAACAAGGCTCTCACTAAGTCTAAAGTAAAGCTGTCACGGGTGCAAAAATTCCCTGTGCGAATTAATTTCCATGTCTAAATAGAATAGACGAACACAGCATTCAAACACCACCGGTATAGTACCGATCTAGTTGTGCCGTAACGCTCAGAAATCTCTGTTAGAAGATGGCGGTTTTGACAGATACATGGTCAGCGATTTAATTGCGAAGCGTCATAAGGTTTCTGCGTTTAAAGAAAACATTTCCAGCTGAAATTCATCCCCAATTGGTCGAAATTTACGAAGCCAGTGTAATACCACGAAAACAGGTGTGGGAACACTATTTCCTTTCATGAAAACTGGTGTGCATAGCTATCGAGCACGTCTACCACAGAGACATTGGAACACCACCCTCCCTACAGCCCGGATCTCACACCAAGTGATTTTCATCTCTTCGGACAGCTGAAGAAGCACCTGGCAGGTCGCTATTTCAGAACCGATGCCGAAGTTCTGGAAGCCGTCGTTAAGTAGTTCCGCGACCTGGGACCTGATTTCTTCTATGGTGGTTTCGATAGATTGGTTTACCGATGGCACAAATGCTTAAACAACTATAGTAACTATGCGGAAAAGTAATATGTACAGTGCCTTTCTACCTTTGTATATCTATTTGTGTGTGTGTGTGTGTGTTGTGTGTGTTGTGTTGTGTGTGTGTGTGATTTCGAGAATAAACCTTTTCTCTCAGAGGACTTGTTACCTTACTATTTGAACCACCTATGCAATTCTGGATTTTGAAAATTTTCTTTTGATTAAATAGGGGCGCCAGGCTTTGTAAAACAAATTTTTCAAGCAAGAGTTTTTTTAGTAATTTTCCAATTTATTTTAGGACATGCATTATTAGTATACAAAATACAGGGTGGTCAAAAATTATTGGAACCATTTCAAAAGTTAATTTAAAGAAAACTAATGATGTTTCAACTACGGTTTTTTTAAAAAATGAGATCGGATTTAGAAAATTTTTTTTCAGATAGGTAATGCGCCATTACGGTGGTCTGAGTGGTCGTAAATTATTTCACATCTCTCATATTTGAGGGCCATTGTCTGCGAAACTATTAAAGCTAGAAGGAAAATAAAAGCATGCATTTGTAGGGAATTTCACGCTCTTTAATTTGTTAAATCAATCAATTGCAATTCCAAAACTGAATAGTTTTCGAGATATTCAAGAAAAACTAAAATGTAAAACAGAAAACACACATCGGCTTCTGCTGATTGGTAGCCATTTGAATATGGAGATCTCTCGCTGTAGCAAATTTAGAAAGCCGTAATGGTACGCCACC
The DNA here is from genome assembly GCA_013235015.1 of Araneus ventricosus. NCBI lineage: Eukaryota > Metazoa > Arthropoda > Arachnida > Araneae > Araneidae > Araneus > Araneus ventricosus. The sequence goes on from BGPR01039565.1 coordinate 3,062, forward strand.
TACCTAAAAAAACTTTTTTATTTGCTCTCCCATTTAAAAGAAAACACAGTTGTAACATTATTAGTTTTTTATATTAATTTTTGAATTGTATCCAAAAATGTATGACCACCTGTATTATTGAAAAAATGCGACTTGAACATTAATGGATTAATATGCGAAGAAAAATTATAAAAACTTTGAATTAAGTGAACTGAATATTAATTGCAGTCTAAGCAGTTCCGTGATTTTGCATCGTTTACATTTTATCAGACACATAAACAAATTTTCTTACAACCTTGAAACTCATAGTATCATATCGTACTCGTATATCATTGCATTCCTTTGCGCAATGTTCAAAATTAATGCAACTTGTTAAAGTGATTCCGGAACTACAAACCAACACACTTCTTTCGCAATACTATAGGGAGAAAGTACTACAAAAACGTGAAACACACCCTCACACAATTAAAAGAGGGTCACACCCTTAAAAGAAATTGCTAATTCTGATTCATTGCTTATTCCTCCCACATATTCCGAGAATTACTACTGTAAATTATCGTCTGATAACTCTGCACTGCCATATTTCACTTGCTTTTATTTAGTTTCTGGACCTTGAAGATATGAATCTTCTATGAAATATTCTTTCCGGGATTTTATCTTACTATACCTTTTTTTCTCTTTCCGAGGAACACAACAATCGATGGCCACCTTCGTGACGTCACAATCAACAAGTGGGCGCGACCAATAAACATCGCCCCTGAGAAGTTGGGGGACGCATGCGCAGTTCTGAAAGTTCCACGGAGAGAAACTTTATATATATTCTATTTAGTGACGGTTTTTCGCGCAGTTTTATTATCTATCTTTGGCGTTTTGTGGTAGTCTGGTTTGTTTTAGTTAAGAGACGGAAATTTACTTACAGTACACCTAGTGCCAAAAACTATTTGAGGAAACTGTTCTTTCATAAACTTCAACTTTGCATATTTCTGGTTTGAGGTAAGTGCCAATTATTTAATTTTTCTGAACTACAACTTGCAAAACTTTGGAAACAAAAAAATTGTTTATCGAATTTTGTTAAGAGATATTTTTGGCGGGAACAATAAATAACGAAGATATCTCTAATTATTATCTCTATTATCCTATAAAAAATTAAAAATGATTTTATTTAAATATGTATATTCTTGTGCATATTAATGGATTGAAATCATCCGTAATTACACAATTCTTTGAATTAATTCTTGTGAAACTTCAGAAAAAAACAAAAACCCCGAAAGATTCTCTTTGGTGTATTATTTATTTACATTTTTTTTCCGAGGAGAAATTCATAGTGGAAAATGTAAGTAATAAAGAGACAACCTGGCTGCTAAAATATTCACTACTGTATTGTTATTTTTTAAATATAATACATTTACATTTTTTTGAGGTAACATGCAATTATTTAAATCTTCGAAATGGTACTTCTAAAATTTTGCTTAAAGACGCAAGGAATATTTTAGCATGCTAGTTACTAGGGAATTTCTATACTGTTATTTAACGAGAATAATTTAGTTTAAACAGCATTTTCTTGTGCATATTTCTTTATTAAGTTAATTAGTAATTTTTCAGATTGTGAGTTAATGCCTGTAAAAGTTAGTAAAATTAAGAAAAAAGATTTACGAAATGTGTTAAGAGTTACTTCCGACTGGAAAAATTAAATAATGGAAGAAAAATAAAAATTTGCCAAACTAATTGTTGGAAAGACTTCAACTTTATTATTTAATAAAAGAAAGTTGCGTTAAACGTATGGGACTGTCTTACAAGTACAACTCGGTGAATTACGAATAAAAACCATTTATTACAATCTTTTTTTACTTATAGTTAGAATTCACAAGTTACTAATTTTTCTGGCATTTCTCGAAAACGAATAGTAAGATAAATTTCATCCTAACATGTTCGTTCCATTTTCCGCGCCAGCGCTTGATAGAGAGATTCGAACTTTCTCTCTAATGAGATGACTCTTCCTATACTATCTATTAACTATAACAGAGAAGAGTCATCTAATTAGTTAGTAGGTGTGAATCACAGACGTGAGTCAAACGACGTCAACGGCAGCCAACAACTGTGTTAAACATTTTTTTTACTCTTAAACCATTTTTTCATTAAAAATTTTTTTCCCCCATCCCGGTGTAGAAGAATGTTCTAGGAACTAACGCTAAAAACAAATATATGTATATAAACTAAAAATAAAAGTAAAATAGAACATTTTCTTAATTTTTTTAACAATATATATATATTGGACTATTCTAGAATAAAACGAATTTTAAAATTATTTGAGTTTACAGAGCATTGAAAAATCTATAGATCCGAACTTCATGTGAGAAGACACGTTTTGAGTTTTGACACGTAGTTAAGAAAACACTGATCTGTTATAAACTATTTTCCAGAATATTCGCTAACCCAAGGATTTATAAAAATTTTTGGCATTATTATGGAGTCTTGCTTTAAAAGTCTTTTCCTAAGATTTTTGCAACAGTAAACAATGCTTAGCTATTTCTATTTAAATGCGGTTTAATAATTCTGTTTCGAATTCTTCATACGCCATCTTCCTGCTCCATTGTTTGCACCTCTCGTTTTCTAAAACATTGAAAATTCTCTGATGGATTTATGATTCATTTTTCTATATCCAAATTCTCAATTTTTTCTCTAGATCCTAGTGTATAAAAATATTCCGAGAACAAACACTAAAGACAAATAAATAATAATCTAAAAATAAAAATACATCAGAACATATATATTTTTATTTTTTCACAAAACGTATTGAATGGAATATTCTAGAACACGATGACTTTTAAAATCATTTTAGCTTACTAAACACTGATAAGTTTATAACTTTCGACCGCATTTGAAAGGTCCTGTTTTCAGTTCTGCTGACATACAGTTAAAAACCAGATATCGAATAAATTGTATTCCAAATTATTCGTTAGCTTCCCCGGGATTTATAAAATATTTTTGTATTATTATGGAGTTTATAAAAATGCGTTATCAAACATTTTTCTAACTATAGGCAATGCTTATTAATTTCTATTTAAATGCGATTTAATATCTCTATTTCGTATTCTTCGTATTTCATCTTCCTATGCCATTGTTTGACCCACTTGCATTCTTATGTATTGGAAATCCTCTGATGGAATTATGATGTTTTTCTGATGGATGTCTTTCTGATAAAATTAGGTTAATCTGTTGATGCATAATCCAGTTACCTGGTTTCGTACATGTTTTACAATCTTTCTCGAAAAAAAAATAATACTATTTAAAAATGAATTCCAGATTTTTAAGATTCTACTAGAATTTCGCTTAAGTTGTGCGTAGATTAATATTCTAGATAGCCGTGTTATTTCTGAAATCCCATACTATACTGTTATGAAATTAGATGTGCATCTGGCATACGAAATTAACAGACAATAAACGATTGATAATAACAACCATTATGCAATAACAATGGATTTTAAAATAACTTCATCAAACTATTATTTGCAGTCATTTATTTATAAGTTAAAAAATAAATCACGAATATCCTTCGAATGTGTACAAAGCCCTACTTTATTAAAATAACTTCTATTTTGTTTTTTTAATTCTATTAATATATTTAGACGTACGCATTCGAAGAAACTGCACCATTTCTATAATAGTATGCCTTTGAATTGAATGGCCCATATAAGAGCTTTACCCTTCTTACAACACATCACTCGCCGGTTCAAATCCAGTCAAAATGACTCTAGTTATCGCAGTAACAAGATAACATGGGCAAAGCGTTATATAAAATTCTCAACGAAGTTTTGTTTTGGGTTCTAGGGACCATAATAGGAGAAACTGTGGAGAAAATTTTCCCGAAATCTTGTCATTTTATTGGTAGCATTCCTATGGACAAGTTTTCTGTTTTGTTTATTTTTAATCCAGAGACGGTTTCCGGTTACTCTCCGATTTAAGCAATCTCCAAATCCATTTGTATACTGCATTAAGCGCCAAGTTCGAGCCAGTTCCTTCTTTAGTACTCAAAACGTTGAATTCTGTGTTCTTTGAGTTCGCTAACTTCTTTTTTATTTAAAACGCTTAAAAAAACTGCTAAATCCCAAACGGTACGATTGTAATTAGCTAAATCATCCTGTGAAAAATAAAACCGCCAGTGATTCTCTAAATCGTTTGGTTAAAAATTTAACCGCCAAACAAGCCTTAGAAGTCACAAAAAAAGAGCGATAACGAGCAATTATGGTAGCCTTTCCAAGAACTGAAGATCTTATCAATATATATAAAACGCTTATGTGAACGCAAAAGCAGGCTGAATTTGATAATCGCCGTTTGGCAACAGCTCGTAAGTTTGGATTGTTTGCGTTTGAATCGGCGGAACTCTTGAATTGGTTTGAAGGAAAAAGAATATGGAGGACTTTCTAGGAGGGCGCCATTTTTTCCGAATCAGATCGGCAATATTTTAACCCATCTTTAGATAGCAATTTTCGTTTCTTTTTTGATTACGGATTGAAAAGAACTTTGGAATGAATAGAGGATAATAGCCTTTGTAGCTTTAAATCCCATAAAAAAACCCCTTTAATCAATCAATCAATAACCAATTGGTTTGAAGTCTGAAGCAACGAAATTTATTTTTGAGTTAGAACGTTTGAATTAAATAAGTTTGAGTCGCACAGTTTGAATTAGACAAATGAATGAATGTGCGCTTAATATTGAATATCCTTTTTAGCTAAAAGTTTCTGAAAAATTGATTTTTACTTTTAGTAATTAATGTACTTATAATTTCCTAATACTAGTAAAAGCGCATAACTATATGACGAGCGAGCGAAGCGAGCTGGTGTCACGTAATGATCCCGAAAGAATCACGTTGTGATTCTTGGGGGTTAGCGAGAAGAGCGAGCAGGAGGTGTAATATATATAAAGATTTTACAACAACTGTGCTAGGACACGCAGTGTCTTCATTGTAGCGAGCGAAGAGAGCAAGGATTGCGTGGCAAATCCCGGAGGATTGCAACGCAATTCTCCTGGGGGTTGGTGAGCTTTAGAGAGCAGGGTTTTAAATAAACATTGAGAGCTGCGACAATAGGAGCATCAAATTTAATATTTTCAAAGTATCCTTAAAGCATAACTTTAAAAACTCTACTTTAAACAATAATTAACACCTTGAAACAGAATGTTGAAATTTTGAAGATTATCACTGACGAAGCATTAGGGTACGCACATACGCAGCGGTTACGGCGAACTCTGCTGACAGCTGGAAACGTGTCGCTGGTGTTCACACGGGGCATCTAGCTACTCGTCGCTTGCAGGGTGGCGCTGCATATTTGGCTTTTGCTCCCACATTCGGCGTTAATTATTCAGCCGGTGAGTGAAATACGTGGTACAGAAAGACTGAATGAATTATTTATTTGAAGAGCTTCCATCAAAGGAAGAATTCATTGCATATAATGAATAAAAATTTTTGCATTTTATAATGTATGGAAGTGTTTCATAAAATCTCAACTGAATTCAGGATAACACACATTAGTATATAATTTGTTTTCTGGAGTTTTATATGATATTTTCTTCAATTATAGAATACCCGAAGAATATTCTGATTATCCTAATAAATAGTAGACATGTAATTGAATTTAAAATAATTTTATTTTGAATAAAAATTCAATTTTGATTTATTTTTAAACAATATAACAATTCATGATGATCATTGCATGTGTTGTTTTGTAGTAAAATTATCGCTTTAAAAATTGAGCATTTTCATATTCTACAAAGGCTAGGGATGAGAAAAATTATCTTTCAATATATTTTTATTTGTGATTCTCATGTCACATTTTTCGAGTAATTTCGAAAAATATTAAAATATTTTCATCCGCTTACTTTAAAAAATTATCTGTTTTTTGCAATGTATGCATAAAAATACATTCTGAAATTTGCAAAAATTAAGGGAAAAAACTGTAGAACATTGAAATTCATTTCATTGAAAAGATTAGAGTAGGGTCGCCGAATTTGGACTACCTGGACATTGTTTTCTGCTCTTTGATGGAGAAATAATTTTAACTAAAAAAAAAGTAGTTGAATATTTTTGTAGCTTATTTATATTCAGAAAGGTGTAATTAATTTTTTATCAAATGCATTTTAAATTAGTAAAAAGGCAAATTAAAAATTTTGCTTCTTCCTTAAAGTAAAAAAAAGAAAGAAAATTTCTTTGTAAGTAGAAGAACACTTGATGCAATTAATGAATCGGCGACCAGTTTAATTAATATATCAGTGGAATTCCGAATATAAAGCGAGTGCCGATTATAAGACTTTATTTCTTTGGAAAAAACGTCGTCTCATATTTTCGCAGATATAAATTTTTTCAAAAGTATTTCTTCACAAAACGCCTGTTAAAGATATTAATAAGAAATTAAAATGTGAATATGCATATATAATAAAAAAGTTTAATTAAGCATTGTTATTAATTAAAATGTATTATAATTATCCTTTTAAATAAAATATTACATTAAAATTACAATGTAATAATATTTTCGGAAAGTTATCTCGAAAAAGTGAAAAAAAAAATTAACTTGATTTTACATTTTCATCCTGTACAAATACAGACACATTTGCTTTAATTATTTGAAGAAATTAATAATATCTGCAGATATATACTATAATTAATAAAAAAAAACAAAAGTTTGAAATCGTCTAGTAACTTATAAGTTTTTATTTAACTTTAAAAAACAGATTCGGTGTTTGGAGCTGTCATCCCCGTAAAAGGCGAAAACGCTTTAGTAAAATAACTTGTGTGAACACTGTCAGTCGTTACAATGGGAGCATGTGACGAAAAAACCGGAGCGCTTTCATTAGCGAAGCAGGGTACGCGCGTGGCGAGAACCGGTTACACAACTTTGTCGTGCCAGTTTGAACAGCGCCATTAAAGAACACGGGATCATACGTCGCTTCACATCTGCAGCTTTCGGCGTAACCGCGTCGTGTGTTCGTACCCTTACACCGGAAAGACGGTCGGTTGGCGGAAGTTCTACATTACCTCAAATAAACAAAACAGAAAACTCGTATAAGGAATCTACTTATAAAACGCAATATTTTAGCAAAAACTGGATACACACAGTCAGTCAACAACTGAAAACCAGTCTCTCGGAACTTCGAGCAAAGTCTGCCAATTAGATATTCTTACTTTATAATTACATTCACATATTTATGAAACTGCTGCATAATTTCATTGAATGCATGGTACCTGACAAGTTGTTGCAATGGTCTCTGTAATCCGGCACTTCTCCAATCCGGCCCCTCCAGTAGGCCGGCGTTTTCAAAGGGGGGGATGAAGAATGTGAAAGGGAAAACAAGTCATTGCATGTTGATGTCAGTGACTCTTGGTGCAACGTAAACAATAGGCAGATTTTGCATATTTATAATTGTAATTTTCAGTATAATTTTGTGCAATTTGCAATAATCATAGGTTTTGCTATAATAATGCGTTATTTTTAAATGAATCTCCACTAATGCAATGCTTTTGTTAATCCGGCAGTTCTTTGGTATGATACCTGCCGGATTACTGAGTAATTACTGTACGTGAATATGATATCTTTATGTAGTAGTAAGACACCATAATGAGGTTACTATTCTAAACGATTTTTTTGACGTGAAAACGCCTTTCCGCTGGTTACAGTGATAGTCGGTTGAACTTTCTTGTGTGTCAAAATACCGTCAGATTTGAATCGCTAAAAACTATGGGACTAATAATGCGAAAAGAATGGTTGACCCCACAACGGATAGATCATACCTGTAAGAGTTTGTCGCAAAGTATTTGTTTTGCCTGTGACCTCATCGTACTAGTGTAGGCGCATGCGCGTGATTGTTATGAATGGACCTTATGCACAGTTTGGGTTCGAGAGTATAGAAAAACAGCTGTGGAGGAATAAACAAAACGATCGGCCTATAAGTGACTCAGAAAAAAAAGCAGTTCTGAGTCAGCTGTTTAAGACTGACCAATGGCTGCCGCCGGCAGGTCACGTGTCGGAGGAAGTGACGTCACATGCATAAGGTCCATTAGTTTTATGCAAGGTTAAAAATAAGTGTAGCGTGGAAATGTGTTTAGCTAGGAGGTTGATTCCGGTGTCATTTTAAAGAGCTTGAGGAGTTTTACTAGGGCACAAAATGAGAAAATAACAATATTTATCAGAATATAAGTAAAAATCGGTATTAAATTGAAAATTTCAAACTCCGCATGTTTTTTGATTATAACATGCAGAGTTTTCTTTCGAATTGTACGAAACTTACTGAATACTTGACAATACGTAAAAGAAACATTACATTAAAATTTGAATATTACGGGGCATATGAACGTTTGTAGTAAATAATGTTTTACTGCGCATACGCGAAATGTAGTTCTATATACTGTCAACAGATGGCGCCATCAAAAGCTACTCTAAACAAAACGTAAGAAAGACGCAGTTCGAGTCCTCGCCGTAGATTTTTCGTGAAAACGTCGGGATAAAATCATGAAACAAGTGTTTCGTATTAATATGTAATTTAATTATCAATCTCATTAATACACTATTTACACAAAGTAGTATAATGGTTTCAGAATAGATAAATCACAAATTTGATAAGCTTGTGATAGATAAATCACAAGTTTATCAAACTTTGATAAACTTGTGATTTATCTATTCTGAAACCATTATACTACTCTGTATAAATATTGTATTAAAGAGATTGATAATTAAATTACATATTAATACGAAACACTTGTTTCATGATTTTATCCCGACGTTTTCACGAAAAATCTACGGCGAGGACTCGAACTGCGCCTTTCTTACGTTTTTTTAGTTTAATTATATTAACGTCCTGATTTGGAGCTACACGACGGCTATTTTGTGACTGACCTCGTAATGTTGAATTATGGTAAGATGACGTGAACGACACCTGAGTCAGCACCCACCTTCAAAACTTTCGCACCACCCCAATGGGATAATTTTAAAAGATTTAACGGGAACCAGGCCCATAGGCAAGACAGATTTTTGTAGAATCGGGTTTCGAACCCGCGATTTTGCAACAAGGCTCTTTCAACCGTTAAAAAAAAATTGTGTAAAATTTTTTCACATTCCTCATGCTCATGATTTTAGTATAGACTATGTTTTTTTAGGGTGCGAGGAACCTTCTAAGCATTTTTTTCTTATTTTACGTATTATTGAAAATGTTCTAATAATATTCTAACTTAACATTCAAATAAAATCGCTTTGAAACAACAACAAAAAATATTTTGATCCGCCTCTTTAGTTGAAATTTAATTTTTTCAGAAGATTGAATTTTTAAAATTCATTACTACTTTTCAAGTATGAAAATGTTTACTTCAAAGTCTATTTGCCGATTTACTGAAATATATTAATCAAAACTGGGCAAGAATTTTAAGATATATATAATATTAAATTTAATATAAAATTTTTTCTGTTATATATGGAGAAAAATGAGCAAATTTAGCAGTACCTTATATTTTTATCTTGTACATGGAAAAAAAATTTAGTAATTAAATACTTATTGCACACACAGTTTTATCATACACATAATGACTAACATATACAAAAAAAATTTAAAAGCCTTTTCTTAACCTTTAAATACCCTATGTTGCCTTTAAGCAACATAACCAATTTTGTCTTCAAAAATATTGAAAATAGGACTAAAGCTCTAATGCCAATAGGTAAGTGTTCCCAATAGGATAAGTACTGAAAATTTTATTAAATCAATTTACAACAAATAGATGGCAGCCTGATAACTGATGAAAAATAAAAATAAATTGATGTTTTTCACTTGCGGCTGCATCTTTTTTGCTTTATTTGTAGGTTTGATAATACCATATTTTATTCTGCAATTTTGAAGGAAATTCCTTATTCTTATTATCTTATATATTAAAATCCGAAGGTAAACAAACGTATGTATCTATGTCCGACTATCTTCTCACGAACCGCTGAACGGAGAAGCGCGCGGGAGGTACAAAAAGATGGGGAATAATTCAAGGAATCCATTTTGACCAATTAAATTCCAAAATTTTAATTAGTAAAAAAGATATTAATTAAAAATTAATTTACAACAATACTTTTCATTGTTGCAGCGCAATTCCAACAGATTTCATTGTTTAAACAAATATTTAATTGCATGTTTCTCTTTCATTGTTGAAAACTCCAACAATGCAATATGGAAGCCTCAACAATGCAATGTGCTTGGCGTTTTGTGCGGGTTTTGGTTATTGATATAAAGAAACAGGGTAAATTAAATCACTCAAATAGGGTTTATACTAAAAATGTTTTTTTCCGCGAGATTTAACTTTGAAATTTCATGTATGTAGTTCATCTTGCTTCATGCGTTTATAAACTGGACGCGGGCAAATGAAAAAATATGGATCCCCCAACAACGCTGGTCATGTGACCTCACTTCTTCTCTCCGCCAGGGAATGACGCATTATTCGAGATAGCCCGTGCAACGCCGGGCCATGCAGCTAGTTAGTTCTTAAAATTCCTCTCTGTTATAATATTACAGAATTTTATCAAGGAAATTTTCTTCTTAACTGAAGCCCAGTGTTGGCGATCGGTAACAAACTGTTTTTAAGCCGTAAGCAATATATAAAACAAAATAGGATTTTTTAAAGTATTTTTCCCATGTTTTATACAAGAAATGAAAGCCAAAAAACATTTTTAAATCAATTTTTTTAAAAAATTTAAGGATTGAATATGGAAAAAGATTTCGCATTTTTTAATTATGAAAGTGAAGAAAAACCTAACACTCAGGAAAAGCCAGCTAAAATTAGCATTTGCTAATTTTAGCTGGCTTTGTCATCGTAAATAATGTAAATATCTTCTGAAATATTAAAGGAAAAATTCTGAAATTTTAATGCAGTGAGTAGCAGGGAAAGATCAAAGAAATAAGCCAGTTAAATAAAGATCGATATTTTGGCTATTTTTTTCAGGTAATGTGCCTCTTGATAAACGAACTCGTGAGGTTAGTGATAAAGCATATCGAAAATTATATCAATTCAATACAATCATGATGTCTCAAATAAGTAATGTTATTTTTTGGTAAACTGCATTTATTCATAGAATAGACGAACGCCTATTTATAGAAATTGCTAATAGTTTCATTATTTGTGTAAGAGAGTCTGTACATAGGGCATTGCGAAAACTAATTAAATTTCCCTCAAAAACTTTTTTGAATAACATACATTTTTTTCCC
>BGPR01039566.1:0-14260 GCA_013235015.1 Araneus ventricosus
CATATATTCTTCTGCTTCATATATTCTTATATGCCATATATTCTTCTGCTTCATATATTATGCCATATATTCTTCTACTTCTTATTCACGGCAATCTCACATTAATGAATCACAATAAAATGGTGCGCATAATCTCTCTCTATCATGCATTATTATTTTCTATTTCTCCTTAATTAATTAGTAATTTAGAATTCAGTTACTAAAATTACAGTATTTCCATTTAAACTTTTTAATCCCCTCAGAAACTATATGTGCAACTGGACTCATTTACCCAAAAGACATTTTTCTTGTTTTGTTTTACTTCTAGATTGTTCGCTAATAATGAAAGTGCTATAAAGTTAATTATTTTTTATTGCCCTTCCTTTTTGATGGAATTGTCGAAACACGCATAAAAGTATGCTCATACCTCAAAGATTTGTAAGATGCAATTTTTATAAATTTATATAGCCCTTAAAAATTGTAGAACAAAATTTAAGATTATTTCCTTTTTAAAATATGTCACATATAGTGGAATAAATAAAAATTTATTCATTTCAAATGTGTTATCATTTATAAATTAAGTAAAGGGGTAACTCAGATAGTGAGCTTTTCCGAATTTCTATGCATTTTCGATCGAAAATCTCATTTAGATCATTTTTATTACAAAAAGATCTAATTTCCTATTTTTTTTTATCTCAAAGAATTTCAATATTATTCAGGACTATTTCCATCAAGTTACAGAGTATTCCATATCTTTATTTTAAAATACAGACTTTCATTTTAATTCCCTATATAGAACTATTGAAAAGTTTCGTACAATTCTTGCCAAAGAACATTCATTGAAAAAGTAAAAATTGTTGAGAATAAACACTTTTTTCCTTCTTCAGGTATCTATCCAATACTTTCATAAGTTTCCTTTGAGAATTTCTTAGACAAAGCACCTTAAAATTTAAACTACTAGATTTTACATTTGAATCTTTTATAGCATTACAAAAAAATAAATTGAATTTCGTATTTAAAAATAGCATGTCAGCACCGTTTCTTCTGAACAGAAGCGTTGCAAAATAAATAAAAACTTCACAGCTACACAAAAGTTTTGTATGTATATTTCGATAGCATTTTGTTTCTATGTATAGAAACAGAATAAACTTGAGACCTTTCTAAAATTTGATTTGCAGATTTGTCTTGAAAGAAATAAAACATCGAAACAAAGGAAATATTCTGAAATATGTCCAATATAAGTCAGGAAAGGTATAATACGGAAGCGAGAATTCTTCCACAGAAATGCGATGTCACTCTCAACTCAACGAACGATTAAAATAGAATTACGTTCCTTTTTATCGGAAAATTCTTTTCGAAATCAGAAAATCTAGCTCTAGAAGAGCAGTGTGTTTTGATAGAACAAAACTTTAATGGAAGCAGCGAAGTGTAACTTCACAAAGCGAAAACGCAGTTATTTTATTTTTCCAATACTGACATTTTTGAAGCAGACACTTCACGTTTCACTACTTCAATATCAGAAACTTTCCAAACACTTTTCTTCAAATTTTGTGCTTTTATCTCCACGCTCGGTTCGGAAACTTGATCCGTGCCATTCGTTTTAAACCAAACAATTCGTTTCGCAGCAAATTTCATTTTTCATCATGAGAATGTATTGGGCCAAACAATTCGAAATTGAAGTGTGTTTTTGTTCAAACATATACAGCGTGTCCACACTTACCGTGATCAATAGCTAATTTCTAAATCATTAGAGATAGACATTCAGTTCCAATTGGAAAAAATTCTTTAAATGAAGAGAAAAATTATAATATATGTGTTTTGAGTCGATAAATATATTTCTGCAAAAGATACGAATTCTAACTTTTTATACGGTCCCCTTGTCCTGTCAGTCATATTTAGTAAAATATTCTTGACATTCTAACATTTTAAACAAAAAAGTCCCACTCCTGCGACTAAAACTGAGCGAGTTCTGAAGCTTCGAATTTCATGATTTTTAACCAATCAGCGGGCTCGTCGAGAAAGTGCTGTGCATTGATTGGTGGATCGTCTTCGAGACGGCTATTGAAATGGTGTAAAGTGGTCTAAGCCAGCGATATTAAAAACTCAATAACTCGGTCAGTTTTAGCCGCAGAAGAGTGGCACTTTTTTTTTCGTTTAAAATGTTAGTGTGTCAAGAATATTTTACTAAATATGACTGATAGGATCAGGGGACCGTATAAAAAGTTAGAATTCGTATCTTTTTCAGAAATATATTTAGTGACTCAACAAACATAAATGTAATTCTTCCCTTCATTTAAAGCATTTTTTCAATTGGAACTATACGTCTATCTCTAACGGTTTAGAAATTAGATATTGGATCAAGATAAGTGTGGACACCCTGTATAGAAAACAATTCCTTAAAGGATATCAGACGGTAAACCTGGAGTTCAGGGTGCGTACTATTTGCTCGCCAATTTTCTTTGGCGCCATTTTATTTGCCGTCGCCAAAAATGTTTAGGATGCGCAGTGAGTATTTTATAGGTCTCCTGCGCATTCGATGCCTACGGCATCTCAAAACGAGAGATTGTGCACGCAATGTCTTCGGCATTTCAAATGTGCACCGGGCAAAATTTTTTAACTAAAAAAAACATCATCATTTCAGCAAAGTGGGCCCCTCGTAGCTTCGCTTTTTCATTGAGAAACTAAATACACAGGGAAAACACAACGTCTGAGGACGATGAAAAGTAGCAAGGGACCCATCGTTTCCAGAAAAAAACATTCCTTGTTCGATATTTGGAAGCCATAATCAGCAACACAGAGAAACAGAATCAGCAAATTCGATGAACAAAAATCTCCAGAAGAGATTATTGAAAAAATCTTTTGGTAAATGATCAAGAATTCCAAACGAAGTATTATTCAAATTCGAACGCCGACCAATTAAATCGAAGAGAGCAGACAGTGAACCAATGGAATGAGGCGAAATTAAGGGCATGCGCCGTAGACCTGTAAACAAATCCCTTTCGGCGCATGCGCAAAAGACGCCAAAAAAAATTTTCAACTCGCATCCAAAACAAATGTTCTGGCTCTCTCTCTCTTGGCGACAAACATTTGGCGAGCTTAAGGGAAACGGAGTGAGTACGCACCCTAAACTCCAGGCTAACCTATAGGACGCTTCAGAAACTGTATTTCTATCGTTAGAGTTTAAACGAAACCAGTGCCACATTTTGATAGCAAGCTTAAACGATGTTCTTCCATTTATTCTCTGTGGTAAATGAGTTAAGACTCGTTACTATGGCAACAGACAAATAAAGGAGTAAAGACGGGAACAGTGCTCAGTTAAAATAGAAGCATAATTTCGTTCAAGATATTTATACAAACGAAAAATTAATGATCTGTTGATAGCATCATTATCAAAATCATAAATTTCTTGCTCATTTAGCTCTGATTCTATTCTTTTCCCAGCCTTAACCATATACGGTGTCGGTGTCAAAGTCTCTGCAATTTAGGCCGACATCGGATCCGTCGTTGGCATACAGGGTTACTTATATCCGTTACACCCCCCTTAGCTTCTAAACGGTGACAGCTTAAGCCATAAAGTTGGTGTCTAGGTATAGTCAAAAGGCTATGCGCTACTCGATGAGACAACAACGCCATCTATCGGCAAATTTTGGAATTAGCCGTCCTATCTCGTAAACGGTGAAAGACACGAGAAAAAAGTCAATTAGAAAGTTGTAGAGCACTCTCGATTTAGTACGAAAAGATACCTTGCGCACTCAGAACAGCAAGCAAAACATGAACATTTGTTTGTCACGATTTCTGAAATTGTCATGTCATAAAGAGTGGAAGAAAGAATATGAGACACGTCCCTGTCTTCCGGGTCATTTATTTATATTGCTCAAAATGCCCTCCATTAGCCACTATACACATTTGCACTCTAGACTGGATTTCTCGCGTTTCACGAAGCCATAGTGTTGAAAATCACAATCAAACAAATGTTCATTTTTTTACATTCTGTTTTGAGTATTAATGTGCGCAAGGTATCTTTTCGTACTAAATCGAGAGTGCTCTACAACTTTCTAATTAACATTTTTCTCGTTCTTTCACCGTTTACGAGATAGGACCGTTAATTCCAAAATTTGTCGATAGATGGCGTTGTAAGTTGTCTCATCGAGTGGCGCATAGCCTTTTTACTATACCTATACACCAACTTTATGGCTTAAGCTGTCACCGTTTAGAAGTTAAAGGGGGTGTAACGGATATAAGTGGGAACCCCATATAATTGATTGGCTTTAGAGATTTATTCGGCTATAATTGGTCGGCTTTTTCTTCCAATTATTCCCTAAGAAAATGGCAACAGACTATAGGCTTGAGGGCACGAATAGTTCTCATTTTAAACAAAAGAATATTTCTTTCAAGATATTTAAACCAACGAAAAATGAATGATCTCATCATTATTTTTTCATCAGGAGAAAAATAATAAATATATTGATGCTTTAATTTTGATTCGATTCTCTTCCAGCTCTGACTGTAGACGGTGTCGGTGTCAAAGCCGCTGCAATCCAGGCCGACATCGGAGCCGTCGATGGGATGGTGCACGTAATTGACCGGCTTTTGGGCATGCCTTACCAGACAGTTTATCTGAAACTGGCGTCCGATCCAGATCTAGCAAGAAATATTTTTTGCCGCCATACATGTATTTAACATTAGTGCTACTGTCTATTATTCCTTGAACGTTGAAAAAACGTGATTCCATCGAATCATTCTGACTCATTTTATTTATTTATTTACTATATTACAGTCGCAGTGAAACAAAAACCACCCAGCATTATTTTGCCGTAGATAATCTTTTCAGTCTGTTTTGTGAGATTTCTTTCTTTCAGAATAACATATTAATGTTTAAAGGTTGCTTTTCAGTCTGTTTTGTGAGATTTCTTTCTTTCAGAATAACATATTAATGTTTAAAGGTTGCTTTTCAGTCTGTTTTGTGAGATTTCTTTCTTTCAGAATAACATATTAATGTTTAAAGGTTGCTTTTCAGTCTGTTTTAGCTAGTCTCAAATCTAGAAAAGACATGCATGTTCTCCAAAAGTTCATAAACATTGTCAATGACTCTTAAGTGTCATTGCAAACTTTTTAATAATTAAACAATATATTTAGCAAGAAAATTTTAAAATATCTAATCAAAATCAGTAATGAAAATTGCTGATAAAAATATTAACACAAAAACTGATTCAAATAGTAATTGTATTAATACCATCAACAAATTCATGCTTTCTTCTTAAATTCTAAAGATTAAATGAACATTTTTCATGAATTTATAGATTTTATAAGACCCTTTAGCCGACAACAGCACCAATAACAAAAAAAGCATACTTTCGTTTATTACCGTACATTATGCATTTCTTAGCGACAATATATGGGATTCAGGGAAAAGTATGAAATGGTATGTACACAACAGAAATAGTAAATACCGAATAATAATATGACATGGAAATAAATATCTATTTTATTTTAATGCCTTATATCCTTTCCCAAGGCATTATATTCAACATCGGTCACTTTCATCGGAAATTAAAGCTAAAGATACCAAATTTCAGGAAATAACGTCTACTAAAGGATTCCATATCTAAAAATTTCATAAGGGGGCGTCTAGATATTGATAATTGCACTAACTTCAAAATTTCTAATGGCAACACCCATTTTTTCAATAGATTTAAAATCTGCGCCAAAAGTTATGCCCGGATACAAAATGTTTTATCATTCAAACTTTATTTGCTTTGAAATTATAAGCAAATAAAATTTTGAGTCTCTAATAACATATTAATGTTTAAAGGTATGCTTTTCGTCTGTTTTGTAAGATTTATTTCTTTCCAGGAATGGACTATTAATGTTTAAAGATTCTTTCAGTCTGTTTTGAGATTTATTTCTTTCAGAATAACATATTAATGCTTAAGAGTTGCTTTTCGTCTGTATTTGTGAGATTTCTTCTTTCAGAATAACAATATTAATGTTTTAAAGGTTGCTTTTCAGTCTGTTTTGTGAGATTTTATTTCTTTCAAGAATAACATATTAATCGTTTAAAGTTGCTTTTCAGATCTGTTTCGTGAGATGTTTATTTCTTTCATAGAATCACATATTAATGCTTAAAGTTGCTTTTAGTCTGATTTGTGAGATCTTTCTTTCAGAATAACATATTAATGTTTAAAAGGTTGCTTTTTCAGTCTGTTTTGTGAGATTTCTTCTTTCAGAATAACATATTAATGTTTAAAGGTTGCTTTTCAGTCTGCTTGGTATGATTTATTTCTTTCAGAATAACATATTAATGTTTAAAAGCCTTGTTGCAGTCTGTTTTGTGAGATTCTTTCTTCAGAATAACATATTGTCGTTTAAAGGTTGCAGGAAGGTTACTATTCGACAGAAACACTGTAGCAAAGTGCCTGTTGCATGGAACTTGTCGTAGCCGGAAATACTTTTGTAGGATATTCACCGCCAAACTTTGTTATGCAGGAAATACTTTAAATTCTTTTTAGAGCTACACTCTTATTATAAAATCTCATATACGATGCTCTACGGTAATTTTCAATTGTCATCCCACCCTCTTCCCATTGTATTTCCGCCATAAGATCTCATAAATGCTCCATTATTATTTTTTTTAGAAAAGTCGACGTAATTTTTTTATACCAGTTTTGTATTCCAACTTTAATAACACAATATTGCATTATCTTTCGAATAAATAGATAATGGAAATACATCAAAATAAACTACAGCACTTCCCCAAATCAGAGGACCTAACTCGGAAATAAGTTTCGGCACGATTCGGAATACTCGCAGTACCTTTCTAAAAGTAACAGTTACAATTAATATAATTAAACAAAAAATATTAAAAATTAATTAAACTTTCGTATTAGACAGAATGGCGCATATGCAGCAATTTCCAATAAAATACAAATACAGATAATAAAATACAAAAAAGGAAAAATACAGAAGAAACAGAAGAAGTAAACAATAGCGATAATACACCTTTTTTGCGCGCCCAAAGCAGCAGCATCCAGTGATTGCATCCACAATATTGTTCTACAATTAACCAACAAATCACTATAGAATTAAACAACAAAAAATCGTGCTCTAATAATTAAAATAATTGAAACACATAAAAGAAAAACAATTAGAATATAAAAGAAAAACAAGTAGAATATGAAAGAAAAACAATTAGAATATAAAAGAAAAACAATTAGAATATAAAAGAAAAACAATTAGAATATAAAAGAAAAACAATTAGAATATAAAAGAAAAACAATTAGAATATAAAAAAAGAAAAACAATTAGAATATAAAAGAAAAACAATTAGAATATAAAAGAAAAACAATTAAAATGGAAGAAATGGAAGAGAACTCGAATGACGAACTATTTCGAAGACCACTCGCCATCGGAGTTCTAATATGGATAAATTTTCTGTCGAGGGCATGACTACATTGTCAAAAATTATACCCCCTGTGGCCTGAATTTATCCATTAACTGAAAAAAAGAAATGATCTCTTTAGAAAAAAGAAAAAGTTAATAAAGTCCTTTATAACAAATCCAATAGAGAGACTAGAGAACGTAAATATTTACCCTCTACCGATATAGAAGCAAGAATGAACGCTATCGAGAAACACACAAGAACGAAGGAAGTATAGGTCTAGAGGCTAGCATACCTAGCTCCATCTATGTAGAAAAATTCGAATCAATTTACAGAAGAACGAAACTCTCTCTCTCTCTCTCAAAAAGGTGTATTGTTATCGCTATTGCTTACTTCTTTTGTTTCTTCTGTATTTTTTTGTATTCTATTATTTCTAAAAGTAAGCGACAGTCAAGATAGACAGCCAGACACCAATCTTTAATTGCAATACCCGAAGAACGCACTGAGTTATCGAACAATAACATGAATATAAAATTAAATATAAATTAATTACTTGAAAAATGATTACAATTAATTTAAATAATTATAATTAAGTGATTGGAAATACTAAATTGTTTTTGTTCATGGATAAACACATATTGCTAGAAATGAAAAAAATCAAAGAAAGCTCTTAAATATAGTTTGGAGCAAAATTAATGTGGCACAATATTATTTTACCATGTATTATTGCATAAACAGAAGCGCCATTTTTTTATTTCCGCGTATTAATAGTATAATCCGTGTTCATAATAGATAATTTTTTTATCCTCTAAAAGCAGGGACCTACATTTTTCAGCTTAATGGATGTCTGCAAACAATAATTGAATGTTCGATAATTTTAAAGTTAAAGCTACTATTATGAATTCTTATATAAACTTAAAAATCATAATTCTACTGTAATTCATTGTTATTTAGTTATTCGACATTTTTATTCTGGATATATTTAATTGCGTTAACGTTATGCTGAAATAAAAGGTCACAGCGAGTTCTCTGTAATCATAAATTATCGTTTGGAATTCGAAAATGGAGTTAAGAATCATTTTTGCAAAGATACAGTTGAACTGAGAAAGAAATTAAATTCTCACCCTTTTTTAAATTAAAATTCTCTCGCAATATTTCAATATCATTTTTTCATTTCTAATCTTCGAAATGTAATAAAAAATCCGTCCATTGAAGTATTGAATATCATGAACATTGCTTCTACACTTTTTGAGAATTTAAATGCAATGAATTCAATTTGAATGTACAAATTTTTATGATAATATGGAATGTAATTTAATATCGAATTAAATTTCTTATTCAGTGAAATTCTAATTGCATTGCAAAAGTATTATTAATGTTTGCAGTTTAAGCATTTATTCTTAAAAGCTAGTTTCATACTGATTACAAATTTAGAATTACTTAACTTCCACTTATAGAAAGGAATTAATTTTAATTATCTAATAAGATACGAATGTATAGAATTTTTAATGTAGATAAATATTGTTTATGTTTTTAATATCAAATATGTCTTGCATTAAAAACTGATAAATACAAATTCGTTTCATGAAAAAACAACTAAAAATAAAAGAATAATAAATTAAAACAAAACAATTTTTTAAAATGAACTTTTATTATTGCACTAAAAATTAGATATTTTAGTTTAATTTATTGTTACTTTTTACTTTTTAATTTATTTTTATAAATTTCATAGAATCTTGAAATATTTTTTTCTGAAATTCATTAACAGGTGGCGCCGCTCACATGGTGTTAAAATTTAATTAAATGAATCAATTAATAGATAGTCAAGTTCTGAAAAACTTAAAATAGTGAAATATCACCAAGAACACACGAGTGTCCAAAATTTGGAAAATTTTAGCAGATCAAGAATGGAGCGAAAATTCGATTACGGAATCCCATGTTTACACACTTAAAATAAAAGTTAAATAAAAAGTGCTTTAAAAAAAGAGTTATACAATTTTGAAATTATTTGCCTGAGTAAGATTTTTTCCTTTCAGAATAACATATTAATGTTTAAAGATTGCTTTTCAGTCTGTTTTGTAATATTTATTTCTTTCAGAATAACATATTAATGTTTAAAGGTTGCTTTTCAGTCAGTTTTGTGAGATTTATTTCTTTCAGAATAACATATTAATGTTTAAAAGTTGCTTTTCAGTCTGATTTGTGAGATTTCTTTCTTTCAGAATAACATATTAATGTTTAAAGATTGCTTTTCAGTCTGTTTTGTAAGATTTATTTCTTTCAGAATAACATATTAATGTTTAAAATTTGCTTTTCAGTCTGTTTTGTGAGATTTATTTCTTTCAGAATTATTTGCATGGAACTTGTCATTTAAAACTAAGTTCTCGTTTCAAAGTAGTATTAGGAAGGTTACTGACTAAACCCAGAAACACCAGCGGCAGTGTCTGTTGCATGGAACTTGTGTTTTAAACTAATTCTCGTTTCAAAATGGCGTATTAGAAGGTTACTATTCGACAGAAACACTGTAACCAAAGTGCCTGTGCATGGGTTAAACTAAGTTCTCCGTTTTCAAAATAGCGTAGGAAGGTTACTATTCATGTAGAGAAACACTTTAATGTAGAAGTGTCTGTTGCATCAGAACTTGTCATTTTAAAACTAAGTTCTCCGTTTTCAAATGGCATGTGGAAGGTTACTATTCATTAGAAACGCTGTAGCAATTACCTGTTGCATGGACTTGTCATTTAAAACTAGGATTCTCCGTTTCAAAATGGCGTATTAGGAAGTTACTATTCAAAACACAGCAGCAAAGTGTCTGTTGCATGAACTTGTCATTTTAAAACTAAGTTCTCCGTTTCAAATGGCATGTGGAAGGTTGCTAAATAAACCAGAAACACTGTGGCAAAGTGTCTGTTGGAACTTGTCATTTAAAACTAAGTTCTCCGTTTAAAAGTAATATTAAATTTACTGATATAAAGGCAGAAACACTGTAACAAAATTACATTTGCATGTGTTTAAAACTAAGTTCTCCGTTTCAAATGGCGTATTAGGAAAGATTTATATTCGACAGAAACACTGTGGCAAAGTATCTGTTGCATGGAACTGTCATTTAAAACTAAGTTCTCGTTTCAAATGGCGTATTGGGAAGGTTACTATTCGTGGCTGCATAAAGTGCCTGTTGCATGAACTTGTCATTTTGACAAGTTCTCGTTTCAAATGGCGTATTAGGAAAGGTTACTATTCGACAGAAACACTGTGGCAGAAGTCCTTGCATGGAACTTATCATTTAAAACTAAGTTCTCCGTTTCAAGAAATGGCGTGGAAGGTTACTATTCAACAGAACCTCACTGGCCTCCTGACATGAGAACTTGTATTTAAAAACTAAGTTCTCCTTTCCAAAATGGCTTCTAAAGTTACTGGATTGAAACAGAAACACTGTGGCAAAGTGTCTGTTGCATGGAACTGTCATTAAACTAAGTTCTCCATTTAAAATGGCGTATTAAGAGAGGTTAATAATCGCAAGAAACACTGTACAAGTGTCTATCTTGCATGGAACTTGTCATTAGAAAACTAAGTTCTGTTTCAAATGGCGTATTAGGAAGGTTACTATTCAAGCAGAAAACACTTGTAGCAAAGTGTCCTGTTGGCATGGAACTGTCATTTAAAACTAAGTTCTCCGTTTCAAAATGGCGTATTAGAAGTACTATTAACAGAAACACTGTAACAAGTGCTCTGTTGCATGGAACTTGATCATTTAAAACATAGTTCTCCGTTTCAAAATGGCGATTAAAAGGTTATGCAGTCAATAGAAACACGTGTAGCAAAGTGCTACATGATGAACTTGTCATTTAAACTAAGTTCTCCGTTTCCAAATGGCGTATTAAGAAGGTTACTATCTTACAGAAACATGTAGAAAGTGTCTGTTGATGGAATCTTGTCATTTTAAAACTAAGTTCTCCGTTTCAAATTGGCGTATTACGATAGTTACTATTCTGAAGAAACACTGTGAAAGTGTCTGTTGTCATGAACTTGTCATAAAACCAAGTTCTCCGTTTCAAAGATGGCGTATTAAGAAGGTTACATTCGACGAAACAGTGAGCAAAGTGCCTGTTGCATGGAGACTGTCATTTAAAACTAAGTTCTCAGTTTAAAATGGCGTATTGAAGGTTACTAGTTCAGACAGAAACACTAGCAAATCTGTTGCATGGAACTTGTCATTAAAACTAAGTTCTCCATTTCAAAATGGCGTATTAGGAAGGTTACTATTAAGCAAACACTTTGTAGCAAAGTGCATGGAACTTGTCATTTTAAACTAAGTTCTCCCGTTTCAAAATGGCGTATTGAGTTACTATTCCTTAGAAACACTGTAAAGTACCTGTTGCATGAACTTGTCATTTAAAACTAGAGTTCTCCGTTCAAATGGCGTATTAGGGAAGGTTACTATTCGACCGTACGCCATGGCAAAGTGTCTATTTGGAACTTGTCATTTTAAATAAGTTCTCCGTTTTCAAAATGTATTAGGAAGGTTACTATTCAGCAAAACACAGCAGCAAGTGCCTGTTGCATAAGACATCATTTAATTCAGTTCTCCGTTTCAAATGGCGTATTAGGAAGGGTTACTATTAAAACTACAGGCTTACTGGTAAAGTCATCTATTTATAGAACTTGTCATTTTAAAACTAAGTTCTCCATTTCAAATGGCGTATTAGGAAGGTTACTATTCAACAGAAACACTGTAGCAAAGTGCCATGGAACTTCATCATTAAAACTAGTTCCTCCGTTTTCAAAATGGCGTATTAGGAAGGTTACTATTCAGGCAAACACTGTAGCAAAGTGTCTGTTGCGTGGAACTTGTCATTTAAAACTAAGTTCTCCGTTTTCAAAATGGCGTATTAGCTTTTACATTGGAACAGATGCTTATGACCGGAGCTTTTGAGTCCTTTGAGACGTAAAACCAAGTACTTTATCATTGCAATGGTTACGAATGAATCAGGATTGTGATGAAGCGACATATAAATAAATATAAACGACTTGTTAATGACAAACGAATAAATGGAGCTTTACTATATGTTGGAGATAATCGGTCGTTCCGTAAGGGAAATGAAATCTCTGAGTATTCCTGTGCCGCAAGGTGGACATTTCCATGACGTCATTTTCTGTATGATGTTGGCGTATATAAAAGGCCTGCGGATTCTCTGTGTAGATGTGGATCGGTGTGGATCGAGGCGAAATGGATATGCAGTCGATTCGACCATGTAATCACTTGTGCTCATCATGTTGCTACTAGAACATAATGTTTTTGTATGTAATAATAATTTAGTTATGTTTCTTTCAATGTTTATCAAGATGATAAAACCAACTCAAATAAATGCATCTTATTAGAGGAAAAACGGACTCTCTCGTCTTTATGCGTACTCTGTTGTTTCTCTGTTTTCCAACACTATATTTAAAAATCTGAATATTCCCAATAACGAAAGAGTCAAGTTTAATGTTTTCAGAAGAAGTGGCCTTATAAACAATTTTAAACAGAAAAATCCAATAAAATAAACCAATTGTCATCGATTGAGATTTATAAACTCTTGTTTGTGCAACAACAAAATACTTCTGACAAATTGCTTAAGACATCAATACTCCAATTCGATAAACTCGACCCATTTTAACAATGCTTTTAAAAAGTGGAGCACAGTCTAAACAAATACTTTCTTCTATTCTCGTTCAAGCGAAGCAGGCTCCAGACGGCTCGTATTACTCCACAATTCAGCCTTTCAAATCCTATAATTTTTCCCTACTCGAAGCAAAGGAGGTTATTTTGCAATTCTTTGAGCATTTTAAAAATCAATGGGAAGAGAACTGGAATGGAAATAATGGCATCTTTAAGGCAAATAAGTTGCGATCGAAGTGCTCTATTGTGGATCTCCTTTTCTGAGGAATTGATAAATTTGTTCCATTGAAATGAACGAGGGGTGCTTGGGGGGTAAAAAGGATGCTACTCATCTTTTGATTGGCTGATCAGATGAAAATCGGTAGGAAGCGCAACCAAGATGTTTCGAATAAAAACTGCTCGTTGGTATGGCAACGTTCTGTCTAGTTTATATATTTTAAGAACTTGCGCTTTTTTAGATATAAAAATTCTTACCGTTTTCATGAAAATGCTAAAATACAAAAGGAGAAACTTGAAAAGTTGAGGTTCCAAGAAATCAAAATTGAAGTTTTTTTTGTCTTTGTTTGTTCTAACAAAATGAAAGAAGGGAATATGAAAAGGAAATCCTGAAAATATTAGCTTAATTTTAAAATTAAGTTAAAAATCCTTATTCTAAAAGTTAAAAATCGACCTGTCTTATAACATAAAGTGATGCTTTACGATTTATTACTGTATTAAACAAATTATTAACACAAAAGTATAACGGATTTATACAGGGTTCCCACTTATATCTGTTACACACACCCTTAACTTCCAAACCGTGACAGCTTAGGCCATAAAGTTGGTGTCTAGGTATAGTAAAAAGGCTATGCGCTACTCGATGAGACAAATTACAACGCCATCTATCCGCAAATTTTGGAATTAGCTGCACCATCTCGTAAACGGTGAAAGATACGAGAAAAAAGTCAATTAGAAAGTTGTAGAGAACTCTCTATTTAGTACGAAAAGATACCTTGTACAAAATAATACGAAGAACAAAACCCTCCTCGGCCCTCCTCCAGTACAAGGAAGAGAAATTAGTGATTTAAAAAATAAGTTCTCAGTTCCAAAATGGCGTATTAAGAAGGTTACTGTTCGACAGAAACACTGTGGCAAAGTGTCTGTTGCATGGAACTTGTCATTTAAAACTAAGTTCTCCGTTTCAAAATGGCGTATTAGGAAGGTTACTATTCGACAGAAACACTGTAGCAAAGTGCCTGTTGCAT
>BGPR01039567.1:0-14259 GCA_013235015.1 Araneus ventricosus
TATATATTTTTTGCGGTTCTGATGTTTTTTCACTTTTCGTCGAACAGACAAACTTGTATGCCAAGCAAAAATTTTGCTCAGATTTTATGGCATGTGAAGCTTACATGAAACGATTTATTGGAATATTGCTGCTTACGGGATATCATTCTTTTTCTCAGGAAGTAATATACTATTGTCTTTATAAGGATATTTCTGTTCCTATTGTGCGAGATTGGGTGTCACGTTTTCAATTTAGGAACATGAAACAAAATTCGCATTTGTCTTACAACAGTCAAATCAATAATATTGATAAGTTATATAAGGTGAGAACGTATCTAAATTTGCTAAATAGAAAGTTTCAAAAATCTGGTATATTTTCGCAGGATTTAAGCATTGATGAGCAAATGATTCCTTATCGAGGTAAACATTATACATTCTGGAGTGAAGCTTTTCACGTGTGAAACTATTTTTACAAATAAGAAGACAATTGAAAAAATGCAAAAATTTAAAATAAATTAATTTTCTTTGAAGTGATTTGTACCTTTCTGAAATGTACCAAACTAAAAAAAGTTTTTCCCCAGCGTTTAACTCTAAGAAAATTTCTCACAATTTGAATTCAACTTATTTAAAATCTGTACCCTTATTTCGCTGACGTTGCGTGAGCGCAACAGTTGATTTTTCAAAAGGTAAGACAATTTTTCTCATTTTTACTCTAAATTATTGTTATATATGTTCAAATTAATAATTGGTATTATTTGTATAGAAAAAAATTATCCCTTATAGTTTTGGCTGTTAATGGGTTAACAGAGAAAGGTTGACGTTGAAGATTACAAAAAGAATTTTAGAATTTGTAATTACGGTTTAGACATAGTCGAGGTGCAAAGTTGTTGAAAATCACGAAGAATTTTATATAGATAGAGTCACATAGTCACACTAGACTAATGGTCACTATAGACTATAAAGTTAATAATCACATTGCTACTTAGTCACAGAAAGTCACAGTTGAGTAAGGTAAGTAAGTCTAAACTCTTCATTCCCAGCGGCAGTTTCGCAAAGACAGCCTCGCGTCGATTTTTTCTTTTTATCGAAATTACCTTGTAATAATATTTATAACTTTAAATTTGCTAATTATAAATATGAATTTTGTGCTTATATACAGGGTTCCCACTTACATCACCCCCCTTAACTTCTAAATAGTGACAGATCAGGCCATAAAGTTGGTGTCTAGGCCTAGTAAAAACGCTATGCGCTACTCATTGAGACAACTTACAACGCCATCTATCGGCAAATTGTGGAATTAGCGGTCCTATCTCGTAAATGGTGAAAGATATAAGAAAACGTCAATTAGAAAGTTGTAGAGCACTCTCTATTTAGTACGAAAAGAACCTCTTACACAATAATAAGAAGAAAAGAACGTTTAAAATGCACATTTGTTTGTTCGCATTTTCCGAAATTGTAATGACATAAGATATGGACAAAAAGAGAAAATGTTATTTTTCGGGCACAAAATGGCCCCATTTATACTTTTTCCTGTAGAAATAACTCAATCAGCATGCGTATGGACCTTTCCGCTAACATTGCAGAACTTTCGATGACGTATACTGTTGCATGTGCTAGCGCACCAACTACTTGCTTAAACATGTGCAAAGTGAAATTCAAACAAGGGCTGAAATCTGTATTGTAGATGACGGAGAGCACTTTGAACACCGAAAATAAAGGTATATTGTGATAACTAATTGCTTTTTCATTTTTAAACCCCTTTCGTGACGTCACAGTTTTGGAAATGGAGAGCAAACAAATGTGCATTTTAAGCGCTCTATTTTGAGTATTAATGTGCACAAGGCATCTTTTCGTACTAACTGGAGAATGCTCTACAACATTCTAATTGACTTTTTTCTCGTATCTTTCAACGTTTACGAGATAGGACAGCTAATTCTAAAATTTCCCGATAGATGGTGTTGTAAGTTGTTTCATCGAGTAGCGCATAGCCTTTTTACTGCAGACACCAACTTTATGGCCGAAGCTGTCGCCGTTTAGAAGTTAAGGGGGTGTAACGGATATGAATGGCAACCCTCTATTTATAACTGGGTTTTCAATCTTCGATGAAATTTTTTTTATAATTATGTGCTAACTATAATCAACTTTCATATAGAGTTCGGTGAAAAATGCGCTATTGTGTTACTTGTGAAAGTTTTCCCCATGAAAACATTTTCTATTAAATTCTTTTTCCGTGTTCTTTTCAATAAAAAAATGTTTGTAGTGTTAAAGAGGTCTGACATGACTCAAATGATAATAAAATATAAGGCAAATAAGAGGAAAGGGGAAAGTCTCTAATGAACTATACGGAGCAGAAGAAAAACTGTCGTTAATTAGTTAAAAAAACAATAGTGAATGTTATTCGAAATCCGGATACATATAATATATTTATCATCGGTAATTCCATCGAAAGTTTCTCAGGGGAAAAATTATTATTTTTTATATTATGTCAAGAAACTAAACATACGGAGGTTAAGTGGACATGGTATTGACATTACCAATACAGTCTTGTTGCAACCATTACTGTTCATAAATTTACTAATTAACCTAAGTGTAAACTAATTTTCGGCTTTTCTTTTTTTAAATCTAGTTATTTCATTTTCTCCGAAATGTGCAATAAATGAAACAAAACACAGGCGGTCATTATCTGGTTAAAAATAGAAACTCCATGAAAATTTGTAACTTGCCATTCTTGGGATCCTTTTATTTGCGATATATAGAACAAGAAAGCACTGATTTTGTGGAATTTCCTTGTTTAAAATCTGTCTGTTGGTCTGTGAGGCGATAACTCAAAAATGCTACGAGACAGATGAATGAAATTTGTTATGTGGTCTTTACATTATAGAAGTTTATCAAATTTTTGACAAAATTCATCTTTGAGAAGTTTGTTTATCGACTTACCCATGTGTATGGGAACACATTGATTCAGACACCCGAGCATATAAATGAATGAAATTTAGCATAATTTTATCATCAGAATTGCAGATCCATATCAGATTTTGGTCTAACTCCTTCAGTGAGTTAACTGTCTGCCAGTCTGCATATTTGTATGCATGAAAACGTTGTAACTCAGAAACACAAGCTAGATCCTTATTACTACAAAGATATTGCAGGATATTTTTATGATGTTGAATGTTGTACGATATCTTGAATATTCTGTAATAAAAATGTAAAGCATCGTGTTGTATTAGGGATGAATGAATTTTAGAATATGGTTTGTATACCAAATCTGTAGACCTGTATCCAATTTTGGACCCAATTAGACTTCGGGGAAAGGTTCTCTTCCAAATTGCAAACTCAGTGCTTTTTACCACAATGCGACGCCAGCCACAAAATGTGTTGTATTTAAAAAGTGGAAATGTACGAGAACGTCTCGTTTAAAATCGCTATCTATAAATATTTTTCCTCATTATTTGTGGATAACGATTTCAAAGAAGTCAAAATAATTTTACAACAAAGCGAATTTTTTTATGGGTAACGTTATGATACTATCGCACGCAAACTTTATGAATAAATGAGACACTATTCTACTCTACAGTCCAAAAGTATTGCAAGATTGGTAAAATGCGAAACATTTGGGGTTAATTTGAACATAATGGTTCACAATCAGTTGTGGAGAATAGTGGGAACTCACATTTTGCACTAAAGTTTGAGTCACGACGACATTTAGGGGACTGTCCACAAATTGATAAAGACGAAAATAATTTGTGCTCTCCCCGTTTCAGAGTAGTAGAGTTAAGAGCTGATAATGTTTTGAAGCTTTTAACAGTCGTTTTGCTTCTTATGTATATTGTTTACATGCATTTTCATGAAAATATCATGAATATTCCTGAATATATAAAAGTTTTTTAACACATACGAAATTTTTCTCATGTTCTTTGCTTATAACATGCAGTTTTACGGCAAAATTTACGAAACTTACAGAATACGTTGTAATATGTTAGAGAATGTATTAAAATTTGAGGTAAAATCTAGAGTGATAATTGTATATACTATAAATATGAGTATTTATAGTAGATACATTTTAACTGCGCATGCGCGAAACATAGCGTACATTTTTTTTTTCATAACTTCGAAGCCAGATGTCTAAGGCAGCTTATATGAAACTGCATTTCAATACCACTAAGTTTCAAAAACGCTATTGGCATTAAAGACAGCAAAATTTCTGTTGTTTTCTAAGAGAAAAAGTGATTAGGGTTTTTCCGCAAATTAATGATTTTTAAACTCGAATCTTCGAGAATTAACCGTCGAATTGCAATTTTAAGTACGTATTTGATATATAATTACACATGGGTGCTCAGGATATTCAACTTTTATAAAATTCAATATTGCTGTTCGAAGATTAATTTTTAAAACTTTTTTAAATATTAATGGTATTGAACAGGAAATTTTATATCAGCTGCCTTAGATATCTTTCTTCGACATTATGAAAGAAAATTTGCGCTATACTTCGAGCATGCACAGTTAAAAAGTATTCACTACAAATATTCATATTTCCTTAAATATTCAAGATATTTATTTCAAATTTTAATATAATATTTCTCTAATATATTGTCGCGTATTCTGCATGTTTTGTAAAATTTGCCGTAAAACTCTGCTTGTTATAAGAAAAAAAACATGCGAAAAATTTTGGATGCTTTAAATAAACCTTTATATCTTCCCGAATATAAATGATATATTTACATGTAAGTAATGTACATAAGAATCAAAACGATTGATAAAAGTTTCAGAACATTATCAGCTTGTTGTGAAACGTGGTGAACCCAAATCCTTTGTTGTCTTCATCAATTTATAGACGGCCCCCATAAACGTCCTCGTAAATAAATATTCGCTGTAAAATGTGAATTCCCACGATTGTAGTTCCCGCAATTCTCCACAACTGATTGTGAATCATTATATTCAAATTAACTCCAAATGTTTTGAATTTTGTAGTGAATGTTGCCGAAATCAAGAGGATTAATATATTATTACATTATTGCTATGGGCAGGAAAATAAATAATATATATTAACTGAACTATATTGATGAGCTATACAAAAATTAACATAAATATAAAGTTTTATTTGAATTTTCTGGATAAGATGCTCTAAGGAGAAAACACGTTGAAAGACATTTTGTTTCCCCTTGAAGATTATTCAATGCAAGTCAATGAAAACTTTAATAGTGTAACGTCTTGTAGTTATGCTTAAAAGAACATTCACAGTTTAGTTAAATTTAACATAATTTATTGATAATTCTTCTGGATTAAATATAGAGTTATAAACAAATATCTAATTTCTAGGTTAATAATAATATAATAAAGTAAGCCCCAAGTCGGGGTGTCCATTCACTGGTAAAAGAATCAGCGAACTTCGCTAAACTGTCCAAATCGGACCTCCATGGAATACGACCACCAGTTTGGCTGTCGGGATCTCATCACCCCTTTGGTTGTTCAGTCCCGACCTTATATCGCAACAGAGAAGAAAAACCCTTTTGTGTTCTCACAGGAACACTCTTGTCTGCACAAAAGCCACCTTTTCAGGAATGTTGCGCAATTCCGTGCAATAGGCAAACGAAAGTTCTGTAATGAAAGGCAGTAGCCTGTCAATAGAGGGGTGAAGATTCCCGGTGCTTGAAGAAACCGTCAGCATGAAAGGTAAGGGCAGGTGTTCATTGTTAAGATGAATCTCAAAGTGACCAGCGCCCTGGGAACGCACACACCCAGTCTTAAATCAGTGTCAGCTGCCGGAGGAGGGCATACGTCACAGCAGTAGAAATACTCATAAATTTGTTTAAAATAGCTTTAGTTAAGTACCTTCCATGTTTTTCCATGTGTTTTATAAACTACATTCAATAATTATTGAATGTAGCTTATAAAACATTTATAACTACAGTAGAACCTCGCTTAAAGAGCATAATCCGTAACAAAAAAACTCACTTGTAATTTCGAAACACTCGTCAAGCCTAGTAATATTTCCCATATAAATTAATAAAAAGTACTATAATGCGTTCTATGCCGAAAAAAATGCTCAGAGAATTTTGTGCATAACCTTTATTCAAAGAAGATTATATATATATCCCAAGGGTTCCATCAAGTACTTCTTCTGCCATTGATGATCATGGCGATTTCTTAACGAGGTTGGCGAAAATTATTTTCACTTCTTCACAAACGATATTCTTGTTAATAGTATCGCCTTGCAATGGCTTTTCGTGTATCCATATGAAAAGCAACCTTTCGACATCGTCGAGAATGTGCAACCGTTACGTAGATATTCTTGTCACTCCTTTTGAAGCATCATCTCCTTAATCATGTCCTTGTTCTTGACGATATTGCAAATCCTTGCATGTTCGTACTAGATCAGACATGCTTCTACCTCGTTCTGGTTTTCCAATGCTTTTGCATTAAATTACGATTATTTTTCTTCTCTTATGACTGCCTTCTCGTGGATTTTTCTTCGGAGACATTTTTGCACGGAGTATTAAAATCTGTGCAAAAAAACTCACAAATATTATGTCTGAGCACAAGATTGATAAAAAAAAATAAGATTACAAGCAACGCTAAGATACTAGAGAAACGAGTGCTAATCAAGTAGAACTGATGTTGCACGCGCACAATCCGGGACTTCCCCTCTCTTGTCACTCATTATGCTAAACGTTGCTCGTTAAGCGAGTCATTTTTTTTTACATTTTATTTTGCTCTTAATGCGAATTACACATTATGCGAGGTGCCCGTAAAGCGAGGTTCCGCTGTATTTTATGTTCATGTTTCATTGTGATTGTCTATATGAAATAATTTATGATCCAATCTTTTAAAGTTATGGGAAGCGTTCTTCATAAAAACTGAAAACTTTCTCTTCAAAAATCTTAAATAAGAGCTTAAAATTTTCATTTTTTCCCGATTGCTTTTGATACCACCAAATATGGTAAAAGATTTAATCCTGATTATATAGATATGTATTTTAAAACAATGCGAACTAATCCATTATTTTACGTGTAAGGAATTGCATTTGCGTAATTTTTGTACAAAATACATTTATATTTACCTATCTAAGGTGTAGATTATAGTGATTTTCCAACATGTGAAACTGTTGTTTGTGAACATGTTTCCTACATGTGATTTGACAGTATTGCAATGGAGTGAAGAAAATAATTTTCATACTTTTACACTTTGATTCTATGTTCCAAACTAATTTCTTTCGAACTATACCTCAGCAAGCGCTAAAGTCATTAAAGTAGGACACTGACTTTAACAGTTACAAAAAAAGTAAAAAATATTGTGTATCAGACAAATACAGCTTAAAACTTCTTTTTTAAACGTTTATAACTTTTAGATAGGTTTGCATCGTTACCTGCAATTATTCATTTTGACTTTTTTTAAATGCATGTGAATTTAAAGTACCATAACATGCATTTTAAATTCTGTCTAAGACTTATTACTATTACTTAATAACTAAGAGGCTGTCGGTGAGGACTAGCGCTGAAACCTATACTCTGCAAGATGTTCTAACTAAGGACGCTCATTAGGCTTAGTGTTGGTTCCATGAATGAATACGCAGTTATCTAACTAAATGGCTATATTGTCAGGATTAAGTTTACATTTTGAAGAAGCAATATTTACAATTAAAGATATGTACAGTTAATAGATAGTTCTCTCAGATTTCACATCCTGATAAGTCGTTTCAGTCTTCGTAACGCGTCGTTGTTCAACTCCGTCGTACTTCTCGTCTTTTGTTCTACGCCGCTTGATACTCTGATGCAGGGTTGCCAGATCAAAATAGCAAAATAAGGCCAAACCTTCTTAAAAATAAGGCCAAAAAAGGCCAAATTTGACAAATTGGCTGTAAACCTTATTTGATATTTAAAAAAAGGCTATCCTTCATGAAAACGAGTCCCACTTGATAGCCATACGTTCAATGCTCTATTATTAAACTAAAATTTAAGTGAAAGAAATGTAAAACATCCTTGTTCTATTCAGGAGCTATTTCGTTTGACAGCTCATTATATATCGTTTGAAATGTGTAATATCAAAAATTTATTAAAAAACAATAGAAAAAGTAATTAATAATTGTTCGAAAAGTCATCAAAGAAAATAAAGCCAAATAAGGCCAAAATTGAATTTAAGGCCAAATGAAAATTCCTAAGGCCAAGTGCTTTGAAAAAAGGCCAAATTTCCATAATTTGGCCTTAAAAAGGCCAATATGGCAACCCTGCTCTGATGTCACTGGCGATGACAGCGCCATCTACAGGTACTCGGCTGGTGGCCCACATAACTGCACAGCGAACTGCTGTTCATTCTTCTTTTTTTTAAATTGACTTCTAGCGAAATTGCAGTCATGTTAAAAACACGGATTCCTTTCATGAAGAAACTGATTTGTAATTTAGTCAATTCAATTTAAGAAACTATCCAAATGAAGAGGGGCAATAAATTTTTTTTATTTTCACTTTCTATTATACGAAGAATAGAAAAAAAAATATTGTAATCGTCAAAAAATTCGATCTCGGCATTTTGATGAATCTAAGTCTCCTGAGTTGGGAAAAAAAAATTTTTGTATTTGTTTGATTTATAACCACTTCATTTTGTGGAAAATGCCTGTGTTAAAAGAGTCAGAATCCTTTGGATCGAATAAATCAGGTTTTATTTAGAGCATGGTTTATCATACATGAAAAGCGGAATCACAGTACAGATAAAATGAAAGTCACTCCTATACATAGATTTTCAAGAGGATTGAAAAGATAGAAAGGCAGCGAATGGGGATTCGTAATGATACAGTGAAACAGCGAATAGAAAACATTAATACGACAGCCAATCAGCTCTATTTAAAAAGGCGTGAGGTATCTGAAACTTAGTGATGTAATGTGCGAATACTCTATTCTAACAGTATTACGTTTGCCTGAGATCGCGGTAACTAAGCAAAGGAATAAGCTAAACGAATGAGATTCGGTGTACCATTTTTATAAAAAAATTGTAGAAAAAGGGAAGCCTGTTTGCCTATCTATCGGTGTGCACATGAACACAATAATTCAAAATAACATAGTAATACATCTTGAGCTACAGAAGCTCCACAACCACCGGAAGTTTGAGAAAAATTAATAGTTATTATTAGCATTTGTTGGCTCAAGTATTCTCTCTTTGTGCATCCCCACCTGAAGAAGTGAGGAGTACGGTAAAAACTCCTGCTTTTTTAATCCTTGCTGTAGTGTGACACTTGAAAACGTGCTTAGCCAGATTCACATCCATTTTGAGTTAATGTTTTCATTTATTTATATTCTCTTCATTATTATTTTGGTTGCTGTTGCATTTGCGCGTAACTAATGCAATATGTTTTTTCATTATTTGGTCGTATACTATTATTTTTATTGTTTGGTCTTATATTATTATTTTTATTATTGGTCTTATTTTATTAGTTTTGAAATTTTTTTCGCTTCCATATTTCCAATTGCTTTATTTTGCAATTTATTACTTTTATTTATTTTAATTTCTCGTGCTAATTTTTCTTATGTTGAAGTAATGTAAGAACCATGATCAAAGCACGAATATCACAATCAAAAGTTATTTCTATATTTGTCTGTTACAGCAATTCCCAGTACCCAGGGGAAAGGGTCTCGGTGGTTCGAGCCTTCTCAACTGCTTATTGTACGTGAGAGGCAATAAGAGAGATTACGATCAATGGGCTGATAATGGAGCAACAGGCTGGTCATGGAGAGATGTCTATTCATATTTTCTGAAAGCAGAAAAGAATACTGACCTTGAAATTGCAAGCAATGGTTGGTAGTTTGCACTTCCTACTTCTAAATTGTTATTTTTTTATATAAATTACTAAAAGAGAAACGTTTTTAACTTCTTTAAGAAAGGACATAATATAGATCTTGCTGAAGTTCGTGTATCCATTTTATTATTGCCATAACTATTCTACCGTTAGGTATACAGGTTCCAAAAATAGGTATATGGTTATGACAATTATTCAAACTTCACTTGCATTTTGTTACATGGTGATAAAAAAATGTAATATACAAACTGCTAAAACGGCTTTTATTACATTTTTGCAAACTATGCAATAATGTAATAAAAACTGTAATATATAAACTGCGTAGGGAAGGTAGGAAATACAAAAATTAGCCAAAATCACCTAGAAAAGTATCAGTATTAACGTCAAACGAATGAGCTAGAGGGCGCTATTTACTAGGATTGGTAGTCAGGCAGGTTTATCTAGACTGAATATGTTCTTGTGGAGGGTAACTCAAAGCCCTATGGCATGCCCTTTAACTCTGCAGCCAAACTCTCAAGGATATATTTGCTGCTATAAATGTCCACTAAATGACAAATAGTTTCGAAACGGCTCTCTCACCATGTGTCTCTCGTGAATTATTCTTAACTATGAATGATAAGAAAATTGAGAAGTTTCTATGATTTTAGAGATTTACTTAGTACTTACTGTCCAAGTGTTAGGTATAGTCAAATATAAAATATTTAATAAAGATTCTTTAATTGTTTCTGCAAGGTAGCTCTCAATGTTTTCATCTATGCAAGTGACTCCTCGCTGAAAAGTTGTTATCAGAAGCATTTTCTTCCACACTCTTTCATTATATCTCCAACCCTCATGAAATTACAGGTGGAAATGGCAGTGTAAGGCAAATTTTTCTTTTCCTCATATCTGAGTACAAACAGAATCGACCCTCGCCTTCCTGCTAACCGACATGGTTTAATTTCTTAAATTATATTTCTTCTTCTAGGGTGTTCTAAAAGTTAAGTATCCTCAAGAAATCAACACTCTGTTTGTAACATGAGTACTTTCAAGAAATAATCATGCGTAGAATGTGATAAGAAAACAAATGTGTGCAAAGGAATGTTGGAATGTATTATTTATTCTAATGAGTATGCAAATGCTGAATGCCTGCAATTTCAAGCCTTCACATATTCATAGGCCACATGAGTAAATTTTGCGAATGACTAAATATTTGGTATAGTATTAATTTCGTGTATGAATGTTAATCTTGGTAATTTACAAAATATATTTATGGATATCTTTTCCATTTAAAGCATTAATTAGTATGATTTTATACTAACCCGTTAACGACGAAATTAATTTGAAGGATATAGTTTTCAAAAAAACTTCTATTAAATTATCTTTAAATTACCACGATTAAGAATATTGTGAAAAAGCCAAATTTGGAGAAAGAAATTGGGTTAATTTTATTAATTTATTTATTTGAAAATATAAAAAATCGGAACAAAATTATTTTTTAAAAACTGCTTTTAACATAAATATTAAATTTTTTAAAGTATAGTAAAATATTAAAAAATAATAATTACTTTCTAATTCCTTGCATTACCGCAAAAATGATCCAAAGGAAACATGTAAATATTTCAAAATGACGACACATATATTACGATATCTGGCTAACTTTTGGTATTTTCCAGTTGAAAATTTTTTAAGACTTAGGGAATAAATTGCTTTTTCTATTGACTTTATAGACAAAACAAAACAAACAATGGAATGCAATCGGTTTAGCCACGATAGAGAAATGTAACTGTCGTATAAATCGGACGATGGGCGTTAATGAGTTAATTTAAACACAAAATCATACTTTTAAAATGTTGTCTTGTAATACAACTATTTAAAATAATCGTTTATTTGTGAATTTATTCGTGAATTTGTATTCTTAAGCGTTTAACTATTTAAGAGATGGAAAGAATTTTTTACAACTTTGCGATAACAATCTGCAATCAAATTTGCTCTATCGATAGCCTCTAAGAATTGTAGATGTTCTTTTTATTATATAAATATATAAAATATTATTTTTTTCAAAAGAGCAATGATTTGTAGAAAAGTAGCATTCGAATATGGGTAAGTGAATTGAAAGAAGAATGCACTTTTGGGAATGTGCACCTCCTTAGAACTTTTGATGAAATGCAAAAAATTCTGAAAAATTCACGATATGTTAATTTAACATACAAATTTTGGTATTTAAAGTTATTTGAAAGGAGAACTTTGATTTTTTCGTTTCACCCTAATGCACATACACATTCCACATATACAGCACCCAAAGAAGGAAACAAGCGTTTATTTTCTTCACATTGATCTTAGACATATACTTCCAAAGTTACAAAGTTTCTTCATCAAATAAGGTGAATTCTCGTATAAAATTATCTCTTGATATCCAAGGATTGATAATAAAAAAGTTTCAAAACTTAAATTTTTATACGTCACCATAGAGCAAAATTTTCAGTTAGAAAAAATGTTTTTTTTTACATCATCTATTTTCTGCAAAGCGACTTCTATCTGCAAACTATAGATACAATAAGAAGACAAAGTTTAGACCATTTTTCCATACCTCTTACTGCTGTTTGACCAGTCTTTCGACGTACATTTAGGGATAATATAATACTTTAAAAAAATATTTAAAGGCTGAATCAGGAAATGAATAATAATGTATTTGTTAACTTCTTGTTAAATCTAATAAATGTTCAAATAATACATTAATTAAAGTATTTAAAAAAAAAATAGTTAGCCTGGTAACCTTCTAAAAAAACATTCAAGGCGACATTATAGCAGTCTCATTTTCCAGAAACAATCAGTGCTATAAATATATTACTAGAAAACAATCGAAATACAATTTTGCAAAAATAGCTTTACCTTCAAATAGTTCAAACTTGTAATTATTTGAAATTTATTTTAGATAATACAGTCCTTATTTTCTGTGAGTTCCGTTTCTCAATAAGAGAAATCGAATATAGAACCAGCCGGGTTCCCGTTGGAGGCAACATGAAAGTAAACCGAAATCTTAAAACAAAGAATGAAAAAAAAATCATGAGAGTTGAAAGCGAATTATAGGTGAAGTTGAAAGGGGGAAAGCGTATTAGTTAGTTTTACCCAAACCAGCATCCGGAAAATCCAGCTCGCTAAGCTCTAAGACAGAAAGAATAACTATTCACCTTCATCCACCATTATGTCACTTAGTTGCAACGCAATGAGCAAATTTCAGTGCTTTCCAAAACTTAATTGGTGTGCAGCCCATTCTGTGTCTTGTTTTATTTTTCATTCATTTTCTGTCTTTGTTTCTCGTTTTTGGTTTTTCTGTTAATAATATGGGGAGCAATAAAAAAGAATGAAACAAAAATACATTTTTCTCTCAATAATTTAGTAGTTCTGCAACTTCAGCAGACTTAAAGTGAGAGTCACTGCTTTTAAGTAAAGTTTACTATGTCGCACATCCTTCAAGTTCTGCTTAAATATTATTCTATTTTTTTTTCATATATTCTTGAATTTTCATTTTCTCGTTGTCCTTCATTCCTTTATCAAGTCGATAGTTGTACCATTTGCCGATGAAACCTGAGGCAAAGGTAATCATTATAAATTGTGTTTTGCATCTACGACTATTGGATGATGTATTATTAGATCAAATATTGTATTATCGTAGTACTATGTTGAATAAACTTGCATTTGCAGTAAAATATCTGCTAAATTTGTGAGCGTCCTGAAATTTTAAAAAAATTTGAAAATTATTCTGTATGTTTGGTAAGAGATAGAATTTGGAAACTTTAGTTTATGCATAGATGAGTGCAGATAACTTTTCACTCTATGACACTTTTGCCCCTTGGGGCAATGTAGCAAAAAATTCTATACTTTAACTTTTTATTTTCTCACCTATAAGCACCACCAAAGCGTTTTTTACCAAAATTATTTGATGAAACTTGTAATTGGAAGTATATGTCCATGTGTATATTTATTAAAATAAATGTTGTTTTAAATTATTTTGGAACACCCTGTATATCTACCAGTGTTGATGATAATCATTGCAAAACCCCCAGCATGATAAATGCTTCAGTTTCTTTCACCCGTTCATCTTGTATTCGTCAATATTGGTAAATGTAAAACGATTTTTCTGTATGGGAAGACGTAACTTATATGAATGGATAAAGTCATAATTTCTGTTTAATTATCTAAAGTTTCTTTATATTGAATATTTCATTAAACACATTTTTTATGACCAATCAGGAAAATAAAGTTTTATTCGCAGCCTGTCAGGTTGTTTGACCGTATTACGGCAATGAATAGTTATAGTTGTGCTGATAAGTTTAATTTTAATCAATAGTTAATTAGCAAATGAGTACTTTTCCAATACACGATAAAAGCATCACAAGAAAGTCGGTTCAGTCGTTATTACAATGTATCTATTTTTTGAGTAAATTTAGAGGGAAAAAATAAACATTAATGATTCATTTTTCATGCGTTGGTTAAGTTATTTCATTGAATCCATTAATATG